>MUZC01004739.1:188907-243376 GCA_002072015.1 Radix auricularia | reverse complement strand
AAAAAAATGTCAGGTATATTCATTACACAAGAAAATTCATAAAAATATGTCTAAAATATAAACACAATTACTGATAACTACATAATGTTGATATCTAACATAAGTACTGAAACATAATACGAAAATGCGCTAACACGTCCTGTGTTCCAATAGGGACCAGGCTTAACATGAATTTTTTTTATATCCCTTGACGTTTTTAATATATATTTTTGTGCTTACAATAATAAGGCTTGTCCATGGGAATGTTTATCCCATGGGATTCCTATGGGAAATGTCCCATGGGATGAGACGGAAATGGAACAGGCATAAATTGCCTTGGGATGGGAGGACATTTGACGGAGAAAATTTCTCCCATGGACAAGCCTAAAAATAATAATATCATAAAAATATCATTCAAAGTGTCTTATTTAATTGTCACGCATAATGTTCTGTGAGATATTTTTATATGAACTGATGTTATTTTGTTAGTGCTAGTTTTTAAATCATAATTGATATTCCGTTTAATGTGCTATTATCTAAATCATAACTGATATTCCGTTTAGTATGCTATAATCTAAATCCTAATTGGTGTTCCGTTTTTGTGAGCTACATTTAGTTCTAATGTCGGTATCAGGATTTAATTTTCTTAACATGGTTTGAATTCCAAATTTTAACACTCTAAAAACAATATTCTAACTAACCTAAAAAAATGAGTTCATTCCCTAATATAAACATGTACATTAAATTTCAAGATGTAGTTAATATGGATTTGATTTGACTAGTCATCAATATTGTTAGTTGTGATTCGTCTGTATCCGGTCTTATTTAAAAATGCGTTCATTTATATGACATTTTATTATAAACTATCTAGTTTTTATGATATACCAACCATGGAGATATGGCTATAAAAAACTTTCTCGGAGATGTACACTACTGTACATGCGAACGAGTTAATAATGGAAGGAAGCGTGTCGTAAAAAAAAACACAAAAAAAAAAACACCACACTTTCTTTTAACCAAATTTTCTGCAAACATTGTTTTCTATTAAACATTTGGGCTAGAGCTCAAATTAAAATGAAAACAAATAAACAGAGAAAAAAGCAACCTTCTAAAAATTACACTGGAAGCGTGAGGGAGTTTTTAAACATGTCTACTGCCAGGGCTTTCTTATAATGAACCGGTAGTGCGTACTTGTTATTTTTCAAATCCATACATCAAGATTAATGGAAATACAGCTTTTCACAATCGCATTTTTTCTATTAATTGTATTGTTGTTTTTTTTGTTTTTATCTGTGAAGTGAAATTAATTGTATAGTATTGATACTGTTACCTTTCTCCTATTCAGAATTAAATAAAAATTTTTTTTTAAAAAAATTGTGTTTTAAATAAAAATACAAAACAAAACATCATGCTTCCCTGTCTATTATTGCGTTCCTTATGTTCATGTTATTATAAAACAAGAAAAAATAAAAATAAACCAAAGTAATGATTAAAATATTCAATTTTGATTTTCTAATAAGGGAAGGTGTGAAATGAATGGTATATTCTAGATAATTAAAACGCACGCCTTAACACATGGGCAACCACAAATTGTTACCTTTTATCCACACGTCGGTTACAACCAGTCCAAATCCAAACTTCTGGTAGATATTTCGGCATAATCTTGCAGCAAAGGTTCCTTCTTAAACTGAATATATTGTAAATATAATTTTATTTGCTTTATGTCTCACCGTATGTTTATAGGGACCTTACAAAGCAATGACTCAATTGACGAATTCTGCGGGCGGACTAATGCCGATGATAAAAATGATGTATCGAAATATTACTTTTAGATTTCAAACAAGTTGTGTATTATTTCTAATTCTAAATTTAAAACTTCAAATAACATCAAGTCTAGATAAAGATAGGAATTCTGTTGTTGGTTCCAATAGTTCCAACGTTTAAGGCAAATACTGCATTACCAACTGAACTCAATTCGCGACCAATCAATACTCAATCACATGTCGTTTCTTCAACATGTAATTTTTTTTAAAACACTATACTCTGATATTACTGCAATATTATTACTTGTTGAATCCACGCTCTCCATTGCTATTTCTACGCTATCCAGTACTTTCATTCGCTCATCCACTGTCAACGACGAACCATTTAGTGTTACTTTTTCTCTGTGCTTAATGATGCCGTTAGAATTACTAATCTTTTGTTGAAATTTGCTGTATAAAATTTCTTCACTTATAATTACATTAGGTATAGCTTAATTGGCTGAAGCGAAGTATGTCGACCTTTGTAATAAGGGAAATAACTCTTGATAGTCACTGTGAGAATTAATTAATAGAGTTTTAGTTCTTGAGAGAGATGATGAAATAAACCGGAAGTTATAATATGGAATTCAACATGATGGGCGTCTGTTTTAAATCATTACAATTGGCGACGAAATTTTCTAATCAGAATGAATCCACGAACATCTGCATCAAAATCAATCCAAACATCTTTGGAAAGGAAGATCTAAGTTCTAAAAGGATCGATAAGTATTAAAACCATATTTTAATTCGTTCGATTACTTTAATCAAGATCTAGACGTAAATCTAACGAGGAGACACAAACAAATTTACAACATGGCTTTCGCACAGCTACCAGCCTACCCTGAATTCGATACGAAGTCAGAAGGTGTGGCTACTCGATGACACAAGAGGGCATCAAGGCTAACAAATAACTTGTTTGTGTTATACAATGTCACTGACGAAAGCAAAAAGAAAGCTCTCCTACTAACATATGCATGTAATGATCTTAATGATATAGTCGAATCACTACCGACTTGGAAATAACTCCAACACCGGATGAATCAGTGTTTGATAAGCTCATTCAAGCATTGAACCGTTACTTTAATCCAAGAGTAAACAAAGAGATTCAACGATATACTTTCAGACAGCTCCATCAACAAACTGAAGAGATAGAAACCTTCTACATTTAGCTAAAGCAGCTAGCACCATCGTGTGAGTTCCATAACCCCGATGAAGAGATAAGGTCACAACTAATAGCTGGTTGTAAATCCTCCAAGGTACGGGAAAAAAGATTAAATAATACTAACATTTTGTTGACGACTTATTACAGTTTGCCAGAACCTGCGAGATCACGCAAAAACACGTTAAGGAGATAGAAAGAAATAATGCATCTCTGCACAAAATGAGATCTACTACTAGTTCAATTAATTACAGCAAGCCCAAACAACACAATTATAGATCTGCACCAAAACGAGACAGAGTTCCTTACTCTAAATTTAAGAATTGTGGAAGAGCGTGGCCTCATGAAGGTGGTCAGAAGTATTGTCCAGCTTTCAAAAAGCAGTGCCGAGCATGTGGCAAAAACAACCACTTTGCTATTGTTTGCAACATTGCAGTTAGACCAGCATTTCAACCGAAACTCACCCCACAACAGAAACCAAGTTTTTAAATGAAAATTAGAAACGTGAATAACACTTTAGAAGATGACTACGTGTACATATCCACTATTCAAGGAAAACATTTGCCTTTATTTGAAGTTAACATCAATGGGAGCATGATACAAGCATTAGCAGATTCTGGAGCAAGCATCAACATTCTGCCAGAACATGTATTTAAAAAGCTAACCCCCAAACCGCATCTGAATTGTAGCACAACCAAGATATTTCCATTTTCATCAAGTCAACCACAAGATGTTATAGGGAAATTCAATGCACAAATATCGCTCAAGAATATTGACATATCTGCCGATTTCCTTGTTGTGAAAACAAAAGAAATACCCATCATTGGTTGGAAAACTTGTCTTGAGCTTCAACTTCTTCAGAAAGTGACAGCAGTGAAAACCTGTGAGATTTCTGCACAGTTCCCAGCTGATTGAATGAGCAGACATCTGGCTCATAACGTGCCAAGTTCAAGAGAAGAGAAAATAGCTGAAGAATATATTCAGTATTTAACTGACAATGCTATACCAAAGGCTATGACATTACAACAAGTTGCTGATGAGACTGCAAAAGATCCTACTTTGCAAGTCGTCATCAAACCACCTGAAACAGGACAATGGTACAGACATACCACATCTGTCCCAGTTGATGAAGTAAGAACATTTGACACACTCAAGCAATTTGCATAAGAATGGACGGTCACTCAAGATGGAATTCTTCTCAAGGCCAAACATATTGTTCTACCGAAATCAATACAGAAACAAGCTGTTGAATTAGCACACATTGGACACCAAGGGCAAACAAAAATTCTAATTTTGCTACGTGAGAAAGTTTTGTTCCAAGGCATGAATGCAGCTGTAGAGAAAAAAGTTATAAACTGCATGGCTTGTCAAGTTGCTACTCCTACGTCAGCAAGAGGACCACTGCAGATGTCCGAGCTTCCTAGGCAATCATGGTCAGAACTAAGCGCTGATTTTGGTCATCTACCAAATGGACAACATTTATTAGTTGTTACCGATGAATATTCAAGGTATGTTGTAGTAGATATTCTTGATAGCACATCAGCAAGAGCTACAATACCTCGACTTGACAAAATATTCGCAGAATTCGGTATTGCTGATCAACTCAAAACTGATAATGGTCCTCCCTTCAATAGCCAAGATTTCAAAAATTATATGTCAAACATGGGAATCCATCATCGCAAAATTACACCTCTATGGCCCCGAGCTAATGCAGAAACAGAAAGATTGATTTATGCGCACAGTCAAAAAGTGTATAAAAACCGCTTAAAATCAATAGAAGAACTGGAAACAAGAGCTATACAGATTTCTTCTATCGTACAGATCAACACCACATACATCTACATGGATATCTCCTACACATATTTTATTTGGTCGAGCTTTAAAAACAAAATTTCCTCAGGTACCAAACATCCCCCAAAATAAAACAGATCAAGTCATTAGGCAAAATGATGCCAGAGCAAAATCTACCATGAAGCACTATGCTGATAAGAAACAGTACGTACAACCTTCAACTATTGAACCCGGAGATAATGTGCTTGTCAAAGACACAAAGTCTATTCGACCATTAACTCCTTATGAATCAATACCTTACCTTGTTACACACAAGAAAGTTACTCTGATTACAGCTCAAAGAAATGGCAAAACCATCACGAGAAACAGCAGCTTTTTCAAACAATCACCACGAGCACCCACATCAGCTAACACAATTGGGATAGGAAGAAGTTTCTACTGAAACAGAAGTCGACATCCAAGATGCGACTACAGTCGAGCCTGTGCCCGCAACTACAGTCGAACCTGTGCCCGCAGCTGACTTCGGTTTGCCAGACCATCAATTGCAGCGTCCCAGAAGAGATCGAAAGATGCCAGACCGGTATAGAGACTACCACATGAGCTAATTAATCACTACATTTTTAAAATCGAGCACGATCAACGTTTTATTCGTTTTGTTTCTCGATGGGCATTACATAAATAACAACCAGGAATGCCCCAACGTTTCAACAAGACTAAAGCTTGTTAATGTCTTGTCGACTTTATTTTTTTTTATCTTAGTGATCTTCAACGTCTGTGTCATGGTATGATAATACCATTCAAGATAAATCGTTTCATCGAATGTGTTATACGTAATAATTAATGTTAAAATCTGAGAAAAAAAAGATTAGTAAGAAAATAAGATAAGTATGAAGACATAAATCAATATACAATAGTCTTTAATTAATCCACAAAGAAGCAGTTGGATACTTAATCAAGAACGGTTTTAAAAGACCTTAAATTTAAGCATTAATCGAAAATTGAACTTAATATTATCAGAAATGACAATTGGATACTTTATCAAGAATAGACGCCAAGTTATAAATACATTGAGTTTAATTTTTATAAATGACATTTAGATAATGTAACTCCTTTAAATGTATCTGAATTGTCCACGTTTTTGCTTAATTTTAAATTTTCCTCACTGCAAGGTGATCAAGAGTTCTTTAGGCTCATTCTATGTTAAACTTGTATTTCAATTTTCAATTGATATAATAATGATTCCATATCCGAGGAAAGGAGGAATGTAATAAGGGAGATAACTCCTGATATTCATTGTGAGAATTAATTAATAGAGTTATAGTTCTTGAGAGAGATGATGAAATAAACCGGAAGTTAGAATATGGAATTCAACATGATGGGCGTCTGTTTTAAATCATTACAACCGTGACGTCACGACGCTACCGGTTGCTGGAAAAGAGAGTTCTATTGGAATGTTAATGGAAGGTTTTAGGGTTTGGGTTAGGTATAGCAGTAAAGCTTTAGACGTTTCGGAAAATTGAAGGTTTTAAGGTTTGGGTTAGGTATAGCTGTAGAATTTTAATTTTAAAGCTTTTTAAAAGGACGTGCTATAGCAACACAGATGGCCGCCGGTAATGACCGTGACGTCACGGTCAACATACTTCGTTTTTAACGCTTAATTCTCGGAGATTTTTTATACTAATATAGACTTGATATTTTGGTCGTCATTATTAATTAAATTTAGTTTCGATGAAATCATAGGATCATCTTTAACAATGTAATTTTTACTATCCTTTATTTCATATTTTCTGCTGTTAACGTCGGAAAAGAATCATTAGTTTCAATGCTTACATTAAAGAATGAATACTTATATTTATAGTGTTATTGGTAAAATTTAATGAAATTTAACATTTCATGGGATTTCTAAAGTATGTCATATAAAATACACTGTCAAAATGTTTGATGCTTTCTTTGAAAACACAATTTCCAATGCACGAATAGTTCCACATATCTTCAACGACATTTGTGACAAAATAAGCATCAAGACTGTTGTTTAAAAACAAGGATGATTTCCCGTCGCCAGATAACAAAAAATATTAAAACAATTAGACGGAAAAAGGTCTTGACAGCCAGCTAAATTGTCTTGTAAAAGTGTTAAATTTAACAGTCATATATCCAATGTGCTCTTTCTTAAACATTGTTAACATGTAAGAATAATTTTTTTATTGAAAGTATTTGTTGTATCAAGCATTTAAAAAAAAAAAAAGAAAGAAAAAATAGATTTTAAAAGAAACATGTTCTTTAAAGAATAGATATATATTAATGGATAGGATTGGCATTAATAGCATATATTTTTCAAACAACAAAGTGGTTTAATTTATAATTTATGTAGGAAGTTACATACACAATTCCACACATAAATTTATAGCCCTTTCTGAAGCTTAAGGTTTTACCAACGGAAATTAAGCTGAAATATATTCCCACCTATTAAACTGATTCATACAAAAAGACACCTTTTATTTCCTGGTAAATTTTATCAAGTGAAAAAAATTCAAGGTCTCCAAAATTCCAAATGAATTTCATTACGTTTAAGAGAATGAAACACATTGATTTAAAAAATCAAACCTTTTTTAATTTCATGCCAGTTGGTTAGACAACGTTAAACATTCTTTAATAAATAACTGTCGTTAACATCGCTATTGTGTAAATGATAATAAACTCTATTAAAACTTTTGTTACCAATGATTTAAAGAGAAATTCATTAATTTTGAAATACACAATTTTTTAAACATATTTTCCTTTCTCCAACTATGCAATTAGAGTTTTTCTTTTCAAATTCAATTTGATATCTCTTTATTTACCCCCAAAAAAAATCCCACATTTGTTTTGGCTTCATAAACGTTTAGGATATTTGTACTTTAAATGCTTGAAGGCGGATGCGAAATTTTTGAATTGGTATGTGACAGCCTCAAAATCCAGACAGGTAATTCTTGAAATTTCTTTTCTTAAAAGTCATTCCAGGCCAAAATGAAACTTTTGAGCAACGTGAAATAAAAATTCCCATGAGAGAATATTTCTTCTTTACCAGGATATTGAATATTTTTTCTGATACTATTGATATTAGTTTCAGGCTTATTTCCTTCATTTTTTTCTGGGGTTATCGGAGATTCGAGTTTTTTGTTCATAATGATCAGCAGTTATTTTTAAGTGATAAAAGACGCTCCTTCTATGCGAAGATAATTGCGTCCACAGGCCATGAGAGATCTTTTATCTTAGATATACAGACACTCCTTCTATGCAGAAGATAATTGCGTCTACAGACCATGAGAGATGATCTATTAGCAAGTGATGCAGCGGTCACAGGCCACGGCTATAGGGGTTCCACGCATTACCCCAGCCACCTAACAATTGTATAGCTGGGTACCCATTCAGGGCTGGGTGACTCGGGAACTCCTCAGGCCCCGGAAACAAATCCTCGCCTTCGCGTGGATTTGAACTCGTGACCATCGGTACCACAGACGAGCGCGCTACCACTCGACCACCGCATCCCGCGAGATGATCAGTGGGTAAGTGATGCAGCGGTCAACGGCTTGAGGGTTTCACGCACTACCCCAGCCGTCTAACTGTTATTAGGTACCCACTTGGAGCTGGGTGACTCAGGGACGCCCTCGACAACCGTGTCAAAGGAGAAAGTGGGACATGAAAATTTGTCAAATACAGAACATCGATATTTTTTCTATTTCAGCAAATACCCTTGACCTTCAAGCTTATCCCTTTGATGTTTGAGCTAATGCCCGTTTCCTTTTATGTAATTGTCTTTAGCTACATACGTTTATGACATTTGCAAATTGAAATGATTAAAATTTGTTTTAACATTTTTCTTTTCTCAAATGCCTTCTTTTTATAAAATGTATTTATGAGTTTCCTATTAATTTGATCTCAATTAAAACATTGCTTTTTTTAAAAAAAAAAAATCCATGATTATCATGATACTATTTGTTTGCAATAAAGTGGGCCAAAAACTCGCCAATAATTCAATTCTTTTGTTAAATATTTCTTTACTTTAAAATAGATTCGAGGTCTTAGTTTTTATGTCAATTATTCCCTGATTAAAATTTTTAATTTATAAATAATTTTTAACAGGGAACAACAAATAAAATAATATAAATAAACCACTTGGCATAGGAGATATAACATAAATTGTTTATCACCAGCTTTATACAACGCCAAGTAATGTCCTAGCCAACACCTTGAGACAAAGCCAATTTATGTCCTAGCCAACACCTTTAAATAAAGCCAATTATTGTCCTAGCCAACACCTTGAGACAAAACCAATTTATGTCCCAGCCAACACCTTTAGATAAAGCCAATAATTGTTCTAGCCAACACCTTTAGACAAAGCAAATTATTTTTCTAGCCTAGACTATCGGGATTTTAGTTTTTAAATTATATAATGTCATCCTATAACACACCGTCGTACTAAAATAGTAATCTGAATTTGAAAACTTTTGTGTTAATATGAGAGACACAATTATTACTCTTTAAATATATTTTTCTAGCATTATTGCATTTATTATTATTTTTATTTTAAATTTAATGAAAAGTTTTACAAATTTAACGAACAGACCAGTGAAAGACAAAAAATATTATCTGAGCAGAGTGACGGTGGGAGTTGGCGCTACACATCAATGAAAACTAAGAATATTTTATTCCAACATATTTCTTCTTTTTTTAAAAACAAAAAACAAAACTTGACAAGTAGTTTTTGAGGAACAGGGGAGAAAACTGGATGAAGAAAAATAAATTTTCAAGACAAAGAAATGAAACTTTTACAAGGACGAAAAAAATCTCTAATTTCATGGTAAGATTTTTACAATGTTAAAAATTTTCTTTCGCAAAATGAAAAAAAGAACAAAAAGTATGTTGCCATGTAGTAAAGTTCGTATATTTCACATGTTTGTTTTTCCGTTTTTGGACTGGTTCTGCTTAAAAAAAGTTATGTGATCGCAGTTGTAATTTTAGCTGTCAGTTTGCTTTTACCCATTACATTATTTGGAGCATTGAATGTATCATATCCAGACAAATTTTAGCAAGAGATTTGATGTATGTATATTTGGACCACTCCATACCAAACTCAAAGGTGTCAGCCAAAAAATTCACTTACAGAGTTTTCGAGTTAGGGACAATTGCGTAATAGGCGCTGATTTAATGAAGGAGAATGTTGATATCAACGAGAAGACTTGAAAGAATTGAATGGTGGTGTCTGATGTTTGATATGAAAGGAAGCCGACTTAGTTTTGATGTGCCAACAGCACCGAGAAAGCCCGTCCCCTCACATTTGACTCCCTCCTTAGTGGGATGGGGAAATTAATATTTTTCCTTTTACCCACACGCCTTGGAAAATTTGACTTACGGAGGTTGGAAGCAAAAAATCTTTGCATTAAAGAGACCTAAAGTGCATTAGCCTTATTGAATTTGACCTGAGCCTAAAAATTATTTCGATATATAGACGTTTTGGACTTAGGGAAGAAGTTCAATTAGTGAGGTCCAACTGTATTTAAGGATGCTTATGTTGCATTTTGAATATAATTGTTGCGGGTAAATTAGACTCGTCAAACAGAAACTGTTACGATTGTATTTTCAATTAATGAATCCTACATATGTTACATTATTCACACAAAAAGTTTGTGAATCGTATATTATGTTTAAAAGTTTTATCTCAGTCCAATTGTTTCTAGCGGGGTCATGTTATTTGTGTCCTTAGCATTGTCTAATATTTAATGTTTCAGCCAATTCTATTAAATGCCTAGTTTTTTGCAACAGTCCATGTGATTTAGTATCGTAATTCTCTGAACCGACACATGTCTCATTCCGTAAATTTGGGGACATATTTCTGTTTTATATATTATAGTTTTTTAATACTTCTTTAACTACCTAACTTTTCAAAGTTAATCTGTGTTGGCGTTAACTTCAGTTTTTTTTAAATCTCGTAGTGTCTTAAGAATTAATCTTGAGCACAACTTAAAAACACTATTAAAAAGTCATGGAAAAAAGCAGTGCCACTTCTTAAAGAATGTTTGCCATTTGTAAGGTAAGATAATATAAGTTCAAATTTTTTGTAAGTGAAATGAAAATTATAAAAAAAAACTGCCAACTTTTTTCCTTCCTAAAGAAACGTTCTCATTTTAAGAAACCTATCACATTTGTATTTTCAAAGGCTGCCAATAAGGCTTACGTTACAAGAGGTAAATGACGTGGCAAGTAAGTCGTTGTTTAAACCCCCTTAAAGAAAAAAAGTAAATATATTTATTTTTTTTTCTCTTCATCAACAGAAAATACTTTTCGTGTTATTAAACGAATATTTAGTACGTATACATTTTTCAAAATAATTTTTTTTTTAAAATTTAAATATCCTTTAAAAATATAACATTAACGTGTTTATTTATTTTTTAAAAACTTATTTATTTTGTCAGATTGTCATTAATATTTTATGAAATTTACAAATTTGCATACAGATAAAACCCACATTTAAAAAAAACACAAGAATTTTGCATCTAGTTGATTATAAATATTTTGCATTGAAATTCGAATAAATCATACTGAATCAACTCTAAACAACTGGTATTTTAATTAATATATAATATTAAATCATAAAGATGTCTAGATCGATATTTTGTGTTCAAAATTATTTTTAAAGAATTCATAAAAGTTTTTCAAAAAAATATTGTTAAATCATGAGCTAAATACTTGTTAACTACGTTTGTTAGGACTAAGATTTCTGAAAATATTTCTGCTTAACATACACGAATGTGACCATCTACTATAGTGCTTAAAGTTAGATCCGTAAGGGTAAAGTTTAGAATACGAACCTGATGGAATGAACGTGTTCAATGGATAGTTTTGAGTCTTCTTGACACATTATATGGAATTTTATATCAATTCAATGAAAGTGTGGCTAAATGGGTCGGACAGAATTTATTTGGATTTGTAGATGTGGATGGCAACTATTATTCATAACTGTGGGTGATTACTATCAACTGTTGCATCAAAATGCAGTTTACAAACTGTTCAATTGCAGTTATGGATGTGTATTAACATTTGTAATTGTGGGAGGTTACTATCATTTGTTGTTGTGTATGGCAAGGGTATTATTGTTTGTCGTTCGACTGAAGCATTTACAGAAGCTCGATGAACGTCCTACTAAAAAAATCTGGCCACGAAAAGATCAACACTTAGACGTCTATCAAACACGAACTTTGGTGGCCATAAATGACATCAAAATATATTCCAATTTAAATCTGTGAAACTTTCGTAATTTGATTCTGTTCTTATTATTATTTTTTTTGTTTTGTTTTTTTTGTTTTTGTTTTTTTTTTGTTTTTTTTTTTGTTATTGTGTTTATTAGTTGTTATAAAGTGTCTGAGCTCCAAGAATCAGGTACGAATGACGAGTTGGTTGTTATTCAGCACACCTTGTTGGTTATTTCAGGAAACATTCTATACACGAATACACTTAGAGAACTCGTAATAGGAGCAATATCTGATTTGAATTTAAGTTTGTATATGTAGCAGTTGGGGAGCATTAGAAATTTGAGCAAACATTTGGCGGTCTTACGATATTTAAAACTAGGAAGATCTTACTAAGGATTTTAGCCTATAAATATTTAAAATAGATGACAACACTGTTTATGGATTGTTGCAGGTCAAAGATCACCAAATTTTCCGCTAACAATAAATAATTAAAGAAAAGCTTGTGGACGCATCAAACTTGTTGTTATGAATATAGATAGATTTTAATGCCAAAAAACGTTTTTAGAATTTTAAAGAACTGAACAAAATCATGAAAAATAAGTGCAAAAATTAAAGTGGTATATTTTTTTACAAGTAAGTCGTTTTAAAGATAAAGTTGAGATTTTCAAGTATAACCAAAGAAATCTACTTAAACTTATATGATTTTTTAAAAATGGTTATTTGTTTTTTTCTCTAAAAAACTTTAAATCAAATTTTTTATATAAAATTTTACCGCACAAATTCAAGTAATTAAATTATGTCATTTTATCACCATTGACAATAGCATCTTTCAATCAATATATTGGCATTATTTTCTGAAAAAGTTTTTGTATTTGATAAAAATGAAAAATTAAAAAAAAAATTGAGAATAAAAGTTTTGTGATAAAACTTTATAAAATTTCTTAGGGATAATATCACTGATATTACATATTATTTTATTATCTGAGTAGATCCATGATTTCTATTTTAACTGAGTAGATCCATGATTTCTATTTTAACTGAGTAGATCCATGATTTCTATTTTAACTGAGTAGATCCATGATTTCTATTTTAACGATTTTAAAAATTAAATTGTTACTGAAAAAAAGAGTTATTTTCTGCTTTGAAACTAATTCAAATAGTTCAAAATGTATTAGATCTACAGGCTTGTAATACACATATGACACTGAGATGTTATAATTATAGGTATCGTAACGATAAATAAAAATTCCTCTCTGTAAGTCTACATTTTATTGTGTTTCGCTCTACAACATACAGAAATTACCATTTTTTGTACTATAAGCGTTTTATTTTATGCCATTAGCTACAACCATGTTTTCCGTTACTGCTGCAATGGTTTTAAATCTGATTGTGACATTAGCTATAAATACATACCCTATAGAACAATATACTATTCCTGTTGGGACCATAAACATTTTAAATTTATCAAAGATTCTTGCCGACCCTGTATCTTTTGGTTTACCCGATCTTGGAGATGTTCCAGAGGCGGCTTCTTGCAGAGACAAATGTGGACAAATTCACCATTTTCCTTGCACGTGTGATCAAAAATGTATTGTTTACAGGAATTGCTGTGAGGATTTTTTTTCTGTTTGTCCATCGACTTTAGAAGAAGCCTCTAACAGATTTGGACATTTGCTCAATTTAGTTATTGAGTGTTCGATGCACGCCTTGACTCTTTTAATATCAAGTTGTAAGAATCAAAGTAAACACAATTTGAAAAATCACCATTTACATATTGATGACGACTTTGATGCTCATTATAATGAAGTTGAAATAGTGTCTGTGTTAGACCCTTACTTCAAATCACAGGTGTTTGTACCCGTCACAGACATCAGCACAGTACTTGTGTATAAAAATATGAAGATATTTCTGTGTAACGTCGATAATGAGTCCATACCTGTAAAATGGGACTTAGCTATTCAAGAATATCCAACAGAAGAAAGTGCATACAATTTACAGAGGCTTACCAAAGCAGCCATTCTTTTTTGCGGTCACAGAGTTTTGACGGACGAGATGCTTGGCTACGAATGCAAAAAATATTTTTCATACACTTACAACACCCAGGACAAGACGACGCGAGAAGAGATTGCTCAAATAGGAGCTGTTATGTCATTTGCTTCCTACGTCGAATGTTTAACAGCCGACGGAGAAGAAGTGCTATTTTTAAACAGGTATCACGTTGTAGAGTTTCAAAAGGAAGCAGCCAGTGTAGAGTGTCCTTCATTAAATTCTCTTGTGGCCCAGCGAGAATCAGATTATACATACCTTGAGTTCTTTAAAGGGAACATTACGTTGACAGATTTCGTTTTGGATGGTGAGCGAAGAATGTATTGGGAGAAACTAACATGTTACCCCGAACAAGGAGTGGGAAACCATTCCATGACTTGTGACATGACGTGCATCGTTAACTCTGATTATGTCAAGAGGAACAACTGGTGCAAAAAACAGTACTATATTTACGTCGGGCTCCCTAACGATATTTACCTGAAAGAGTTACAAAAATACGTTTGTGTCCCCAGTCTACTTCATCGCATACTGAAACAGATGTATCGGCTTGACCTACGAGATGAGTGGTTGCCGCCAGTAGAAGTTGTTTTTCTTGATGACACGAAGTTACAATTTTCCGGATTTATTTACTACGAAGTTGAACGTGTCAATTGGCCGGTGACTGAAGCCGAGAGTATAATAAAGAATCTTGTCAACAAATACAAATCATTCACAAATAAAGGTAAACAAAATTCTTCCTGCCAGAAATCTCCAATAATTAAAGTTAAGACTGTGTATCATAAAGCAAACCAGACTTTGACAACGAACGAGAGCACGCCGATTTGTACTACAGTGATCTCAGACCCAAAGGATTTAGAAAATGACTATTTTATTTGCGAATTCCCTAATGTTGTTTTAAAAAAGTTGGACGGGGAGAATCGATATTTTCAAAAGAATGCCAATGGAGCCAGTGAAAACGTATCTATAGTAAATCTGTTTTCCCATCGTTCAATGATGTTCTTTATGTCGTTAATTTTGTGTTTTTATTGTCTTATTTCTTTTTCAATTAACAACTTATTCTAAAATCCTTTATTAGGACCATATAAAGATAACGTTTAATCTGTTATAAACTTTAAGAGAGGAATTATCAAGCTTAGATTCGGTATACAACTAAAAGACATGTTTGGGAATAGCTGCAATCTATTTTTGTGGACACCTGTAGAAAAAAAATAATTTAATAGACATTTAACGTCAACATCACTGAAGCTTTTGATCTTGTCAGCGAAGCGAACTTCCAGATTATAGTACTTATATGTTGTTCTCATGACATATAGGATTTTTTTAAAGGAAATTTTAAAGACGTCATTTTGTACAATTATTCGTTGAATAATTCAGATAGAAAACATAATTTTGAACAACTACTTCGTGTTAAGTCATAGTAATAATTATCTATGGTTTTTTCTGTGACTTTATTGTAATAATAAATGGTTTATTGTGTAACTTTATTGTAATAATGAATGGTTTATTCTCTGACTTTATTGTAATAATAAATGGTTAATTCTGTGACTTTATCTATAGTAATAAAAGGGAAAGCCCTCACTCACTCACTGACTCACTCACTCACTGATTCATCACTAATTCTCCAACTTCCCGTGTAGGTAGAAGCATGAAACTTTGGGAAGTTGTTAGGTACCGTCTGACTACGAAAATTGGCGAAAAGGAATTTTGAAAATCTCACTCATGTGGGGCCGGGGTCCCAAAAACTTTTTGAGCCTACATCACTAATTCTCCAACTTCCCGTAAAGGTAAAAGTATGAAACTTTAAGAAGTTGTTGGAGACTTTCTTATGACAAAATATTGCGAAAAAGAATTTTGAAATTTACACTCATAGGGGCCGGGGCCCTAAAACTGTTTTTCTCCTTATATAAGCTTTATGCTAATTGAAAATCAATAATTCCTCTATTTTCCGTGTAGGTAGAAGCATGAAACTTAAGAAATGTTTTGAGTACATGCTTCCAACGATAATTGGCAAAAGAGAATATTAAATTTCCCACTCATGGGGGCTGGGGCCCCGAAAACGGTTTTTTCATTAAATGAGCTATATAAACATTGAACATCACCAATACTCCTATTTTCCGAGTAGGTAGACTCATCAAATGTTTGGGAGTTTATAAATACACTTTCACGATGCTAGCAGGTGAAATAATTTTTAAAATTTCTCTTACAGGGGGGCTAGGGGCCCAAATTTAAAAACTAAAAATCACTATTTCTTCCATTCACCATGTAGGTGGAGAGCATGAAACTTTAGTAAGTTGTTGAGTTTAATCTCCCGATGATAATTGGCGAAAGAGAATGTTAAATGCCCACTCATAGAGGTACGGGAGCCTAAAAAATGGGGCCCCATAAAAATGTGTCCCCTTATATGAGCTATTTACAAATTGCAAATCAATAATTCTCCTATTTCCCGTATAGTTTGAAGCATGAAACTTTGTAAATTTTTTGAGTACATGCTTTCGGTGATAATTGGCAAAAGAGAATGTTAAATTTCCCACTAATGGGGGCCGGGGCCCCAAAAACATTTTTTTTCTTTATATGAGCTGTACACAAATTGAAAATCACTAATTCTCCTATTTCCCATATAGGTAGAAGCATGAAACTTTTGAATTTTTTTAGTACCAGCTCCCGACAATTGGCAAAAAGAATGTTAGAATTCGCTCTAATTGTGTACCGGGGGCCCAAATATATTTTTTCTTATATTAAAAAAAAACAACTTATCACTAATTCTCCAAATGTATGTGTAGGTAGGAGCATGAAACTTTGGGTAATTGTTAAGTAACCTCTCAGGACAATTGTTGGTGTAAAAGAATTTTGAAATTCACACTCATGGGGGCCGGGACCCCAAAAACGTATTTTTTTTCTTATATGAAAATGATATAAAAATTGAAAATCACTGATTCTCTTATTTCTTGAGTTGGTAGACTCATGAAACGTTGGGGAATCGATAATTACACTTTCACGATGGTAGCAGATGAAAACCTATTTTAAAATATCTCTTACTGGCGGCTGGGGGCCAAATGTAGTTTCTTTCCTAATATAAACTATATAAAAACTACACATAACTAATTCCCCCATTCTCCATTTAGGTAGAAGCATAAAACTTTGGGAAGTTGTTGTGTACAATCTCCAGATGAAAGTTGGCGAAAGAGAATGATAAATTTCCACTCACAGGGGGCCGGGGGCCCAAATATAATTTTTTCTTTTATTAAAAACCGACTCATCACAAATTCCACAATTCATCGTGTAGGTTAAAATATAAAACTTTAGCAAGTTGTTGATTCCCCTCAAAACGACGAAAATTGGCGTAAAATAATTTTTAAATGCACGCTCATGAGGACCTGGGCCCAAAAACAAACGTGTTTTTTTTCCTTATACGTGCTATAAAAATGTGAAAATCAATAATTCTCCTATTTTCCAAATAGGCAAAGTCATAAAATTTTTTGTGTTTGTTAACTACACGATGGTAGCAGGTGAACAGTTATTTAAAACATTCTTTACTGTGTGCTGGGAGGCCAAAATGTAGTTTTTCCTTAATATTAACTATATAAAAATTAAAAATCCCTAATTCTCCCATTCCCTATGTAGGTAGAAGCATACAACTTAAGGAAGTTGTTGGGTACCCTTTCGCGACAAAAATTTAGCTATATATAAATCTAAAATTCACACTCATTGGGGCCGGAACCTGAAAAACGTGTTTTTTCCAAATATGTGCTATGTACAAATTGAAAACCACTATTTTTCCTATTTCCCAAATAGGTAACACATAAAACTTTGGGGATTTTTTAAATACACTTCCACGATGACAGCAGGTGAAATAAAATTTAAAATATTCCTTGGTGGTCGCTTGGGGCCAAAATATAGTTTTTTATGCACTCACTTTTCACTGATACTCCATCTTCCCGCAGCAAAGTGCGGGCAAATTGCTAGTTGTAATTATAAATGGTTTATTCTGTGACTTTATTGTAATTATAAATTGTTTATTCTGTGACTTTATAGTAATTATAAATGGTTTATTCTGTGAATTTAAAGTAATTATAATTCTTTTACTCTGTGACTTTATTGTAATTATAAATGATTTATTCTGTGACTTTATAGTAATTATAAAAGGTTTATTCTCTGACTTTATTGTAATTATCAAAGGTTTAATCTGTTAAGTTATTGTAATTATCTATGATTTAAATTGTGACTTTAGTTGTAATTATCAATAGTTCAATATGGTATTTTATTGTAATAATAAATTAATAATGTGGTAAAAATAAGCCTACTCCTTATAAGCCTATGTCTTTTAACGATTCACAATTTATGTTATTAAAATAGAACATGTATATAACTGACAAGACTTTACAGAAGTACGTAGTTTTCAAGCTATAAATTAATAAAACGATATAAAGTTAAGTGCAAAAACGTAGTTTCTATTTTCAAAATATTTCAGCTTTCAAATCATGGAGAATTTTATCAAAAATATGGGAACTACAATTCCTAGGCCAATAAATGCATGTACATGAGTTATGTTCTAAAAGTAAAATTAGCCAACCATATTCTTTTATTTATCATCTTAAACATTGAGTATTCGTCTGTTATGTATCATCCAGTAAGAAAATTTATTTGAGGCTAATAAACAATCCCAGCTTTTCTTCATCATTAATACTTTCATAGTTTTAATGTGTGAGTCTTGATATTTGAATGGTGTTAGCCATGTAATTTTACGTGAGTGGGTCTTTTTGTTCCAAGTATGTAGGTCTTGTTGTTCCAAGCATAAAGGTCTTGTTGTTCCCAGGATGTGGGTCTTGTTGTTCCAAGTATATAGGTCTAGTTGTTCCGAGTATGTAGGTCTTGTTGTTCCAAGTATGTGGGTCTTGTTGTAAAAGTATGTAGGTATTGTTGTTCCAAGTATGTAGGTCTGGTTGTTCCAAGTATGTAGGTCTTGTTGTAAAAGTATGTGGGTCTTGTTGTTCCAAGTATGTAGGTCTTATTGTAAAAGTATGTGGGTCTTGTTGTTCCAAGTATGTAGGTCTTGTTATTCCAAGTATGTAGGTCTTGTTGTTCCAAGTATGTAAGCCTTGTTGATCCAAGCATGTTTGCCTTGTTGTTCCAAGTGTGTAGGTCTTTTTGTTCCAAGTATGTAGGTCTTGTTGTAAAAGTATGTAGGTCTTGTTGTTCCAAGTATGTGGGTCTTGTTGTTCCAAGTATGTAGGTCTTGTTGTTCCAAGTATGTAGCTCTTGTTGTTCCAAGTATGTAGGTCTTGTTGTTCCAAGTATGTAGGTCTTGTTTTTCCAAGTATGTAGGTCTTGTTGTTCCAAGTATGTAGGTCTTGTTATTCCAAGTATGTAGGTCTTGTTGTTCCAAGTATGTAGGTTTTGTGGTTCCAACTATGTAGGTCTTGTTGATCCAAGCATGTAGGTCTTTTTGTTCCAAGTATGTAGGTTTTGTGGTTCCAACTATGTAGGTCTTGTTGATCCAAGCATGTAGGTCTTGTTGTTCCAAGTATGTAGGTATTGTTGTTCCAAGCATGTAGGTCTTGTTATTCCAAGCATGTAGGTCTTGTTGTTCCAAGTATGTTGGTCTTTTAGTTCAAAGTATGTGGGTCTTTTGGTTCCAACTATGTATGTCTTGTTGTTCCAAGTATGTAGGTCTTGTTGTTCCAAGTATTTAGGTCTTGTTGTTCCAACTATGTAGGTCTTGTTGTAGAATTATGTGGGTCGTTTTGGTTACAAATATGTAGGTCATTTATCCACACACGGAATCGAGTTATTTTAATATCATTTGGTTAAAACGTTTAGCGTTATATAAAGGAACAATTTGAAGCAAGATATCGGCCTTTTGTCTAAAACATTTGGTAGACGAGAAAGCTATGCAACGTTTAGACGTCACTCTTTTTGTCACATACAACCAACTTTATGTTTTCTTTAAAAATGGGGAAAAAATGACGTAATTCTGCATGCATCAAAGAACCTGCTTTAAAAGTAACCGTTTCCTTATCTCCTGACATGCGCACTGCGGTTGCTATTATAAAAATATTTTTAAATAAATTATGTTTCAAAATGTTGAAATATTTTTCAGAAACCATTTTACGGAAATATATATTCATTTACGTTTTAAATAATTTATTTTTATTAATACCTTTTTGAGTAGGTATTACCAAAGATTTCATTTTTTTTAAAGTGATGAATACAAAAGAAAGGTACAGATTTTCGGGTGTAAAACGTAATTCTTATCGATATCTATATATATAATTCTTTACGTGGTCCCACTATGCCGGACAAGAAGTAGCAAGCCAGCTGTCTGACCTCTGACCCCACCGACCAATCAGATTGTAAACAAAGATAGTAAATATTCAAGATTAAATTTCGTTAAATTGAAGGCAATTACTGTGTTCTTTCAGAATAACAGAAGACATGTATTTCGTAGCGTAATGGTTATAACATTCGCTTAACACGCCGAGGTCGCACTCAATCACCAGCTAAGACGATACTTTTTCAAGTTTTGTAACTCTTTAAATGACTTCGTGCTCTCAGTGACAGAGACGTAGTCATAAAATGTCCTCAACAATTACTTATATAAAATGAATACTTTAGGCGTCCTGCCTCCCTCTCCAGGCATGTTCAACTGTGTGTACCCGTAGAAATGTGTAATTGATCTCTCCCGTATTCTCAGTCGCTTTGGTATCTCCCACAGTCGGCTGAGTCACATTGCCTTTCCATTTTTCTCTTCGATTCCGACTGAAGGTCGCAGGTTCAATCCCTAGCTAAGACATTACTTTTTTAAAAATGTAATGCTTGTGTATTATCCCGTTCAATTCCCACTATATGTTCGATCACCATAACAAGCACAAGACTAGTGGGAATAAGCTTGAAGCATGACCTTTGTCAGGTTATTCCAATTAGTTTAAGGTTGGCAAACTAGCGTGGAGCGGGGTGGCAAGTGGCTAACCACAATGAACATGTTTCCAGATCAACAAATCGTGGCAGCTATCCCCGCATCAGAGGTTTACTCGCGCTGTTCTGATTTCATCGTGTGTATTTTTGTGTCTGTTCACCGCCTCCACTTTCTTTGCACTATCTATGAGCAAATCTGCGGCATATGCTACGCCACGGGCATCTACTATTAGAATTTTAAATCTAATCACAACATGACATGTATGTTTGTATGCAACTCTTTTCGTGTATCACACTTAACAAAGAAAGAGACGGCTTCTCTTTAAAAATGGTTTCCTATACTATTTTTCTTTTATATAAATCCTCTTCAGTTTATAGTGAAATGATATCTTTTTTGTTACATCCCATCATTCTCTTCGATTTGAATAACGGCGGTAACGTTATTTGACTGCTTTTCAGAGCTTTAATAAACCAACATTAAACATGAATTACATCCTACATTTAAAAAAAGCATTTAAATATTCTCTGAATCAACAAAGGGCAATCAAATTATGTAAGCAAATATTCTATTTGTAGGAAAGTGCACCCTAAATGTTGATGCTTTAGAAGCACAAGGCCCAATTACGTCTCTACTCCAGTATGTTTGTTACCTAGAGAACCTGAAATGCACTCATTAAATCATGTAACTCCTTTTTGTAAGGGGGAAGGGGTGGGGTTGAGTGGAGGGTTGCTGTCGCCAAATATTACGACTCATTAATTCGAATGGTTTAGCGGTATTGTTACGTAGAACATTTATTTTAAATAAAAAATATTTCGCTGTTATTTTTTCACATTGACGAGCAGTCATTCGATTTAAACAGCTTCTCTCAGTTTAATTATTTTACTTCGTGGAAAAAAAAAAGATTCAGAATGTCGATTCTATTGAAGAGACTTTCTTTCTTTTCCTTACATTTTATTTACTGTGACGCAGTGCGTTATCGTGATCTAAATCGCAATGAACTGGGACGTGGTAGTCGAGAGGACGCGCACGACTGTCATACCGATGGTCACGAGCTCGAATCCACGTGAAGGCGAGGGTTTGTTCCCGGGGTCTGAGGAGTCCCCGTGTAACCCAGCTCTGAATGGGTACCTAACTAGACAATAGTTAGGCGGCTGGGGCAATGCGTGGAGCCCCTATAGCCGTGGCCTGTGACCGCTGCGTCACTTGCCAATAGATCATCTCTCCTGTAACTGATCATGCTGCTGCTCGTAGGAGCTCACTTCATCGAGCCTTGCGCTTTACATTTTAATGTTTTTCTGCTTTTATGTTTAACCCTACGCCCTAACATTACATGTCATAATTTACGTGCTAATCTCATCATTTGCGCAGCTTCAGAGATATCAATTACTTTACAGATTAACTCAATAATTTTGTTTTTTAAAAAAAAAAAAAAAAAAAAAGCAAAGCCAAACATTAATATAACGTTTTTATACGAAAAGAAAACTAAAACAAAAAACGTTCAACGTTTTAAAACTTTAAATAAATGAGTCACTGCCAGCTATTCAACAAGATCTTTTATCTTGTCGTATCAGTTGTTGACGATCCTTCCATACAGAAGATTATCTCTTGGCAAAAAAAGGAATGATCTGAATAAAATTGGATGGTGAAGATTTTCCTCCAGCTGATTCGACTTACTAACAAATGAAGCAGATTATAAATCCCAATGAGTTTTTCCATGTGTATTGATATCATATATATATATATATTAGGGCTGTTATCGATTAAATTAAATTTAATCGTAAACTTTTGAAAAATTACCGATTAATTAATCGATAATTTTGTTAATGCTAGAAATAAAAATGTATGACGTCATTAAACAGAAAAGTTGTTTTTAAAACGCAGTTTGCAATAAAAAAAATAAGTTAAATAACGTATTAAAGTTTAGGCTCTTGGATGAAAACTTCAAATGAATTTTAAAATTTAAAAGTGATAGATCTAGGCTACAGTTGAAAGAAATTGTTTGATGATTAACAAAAACATCAAGATCATATTTTTGTCCCAAGTGGTTACAATTTTATGATTTTTTTCTAAGACCTCTTAATTACTTTTTCCCCTATGTTGTTGTTCGTCACATTCTGTGCCCTAATAGGGCATTTTCTGAAATTCCCATAACTTAAGTATTTAATTTTATTTTAAAAATATAATACTGTTAGGAGATATATTTAAATATAAGTAGTTCAGTATCATGTCAATTTAAATTTTGTTATTGTTAATTAATTTAAAAGAATGTTTTTTTTATATCATTGTCCTTATAAAACAGGTTATTTGAAAGTTTTCACTTTCGAAATCTCTTATTTTAATGGAGAACTTTGTACTTTAAAAAACAAAACAAAAAAACTATGACTAATTATTAATTATTCATTAATAAATCGAAAAAAGAATTTTAAATCATTTCTTTAATTTTAATCACTATTTTATCGATTAAAATAATTTTAATCGATAAAAAATTTTTACCGATTAATCGAGAAATTAATCGGTAATTTCCGCAGCCCTAANTATATATAGATAGATATAGATAGATATAGATATATATAATTCTCCTCATGGTTCAACCATGCCGGCCACCAAGCAAGCGGTCTAACCACACCGACCAAATAGCTGGCGAGAAAAGTTAGTGCAGAGGGTGTGGGGTGGGCATCGAGACCAACTATGCGTTCAATTGACGTCAATGACTTTGTTCTTTCAGAACAACAGAGTAGCTTGTATTTCGTAGTGTAGTTGTTATTACATTCACCTAATACGCGGAAGGTCGTAGGTTCAATCCCGAGCTAAGACATTACTTTTTTTAATTTTTAAAGATGTTTGTGTTTGTGTCCGTTCATTTCCCACTTGCTTTTCGAATATGACTTCGCACCAAGGCTGTAAGCTTTGTTTCTCGACTTTGGCACAATAACTTTCGTGCTCTCCGTTGTGCTCAATGACAGAAAAGTCGTCACACAATCACTTCAGCAATTACTTTCATAAAATGTCACCCGTCAATAAATCATTAGCGGCGTATGCTACGACGCGGTTAGGCTCGTATTATGTAATTCCAAAGTCCACCTACACATTTTGGGTTTGGCATGAATTTGAAAACTTTGGTTTGAGTGTAAGAGACAAAATAACACACGCATCCAATAGATTATTACAACATTGTGGCACCTACTTTTTTTGTTTTTTTAATGTTGATAACTAGTTAAAATCTAACACTGTGTGTGGGGGGGGGAGGGGGGCACGGCAATATAATGACAATTCAGAAGGTATTATTCTCATATCACTTCTCTGATTTTTTAATGGACATGACAACTCGTTTTTAATGAACAACAGAAAGAGAAGAAAAAAAAACAGGACGAAGTGTAATCATGTTGCACGAACGAAACAAAATAATTTTTATTGCTTAATAAAGAAACGAATTTCACTCTATGAGATTCGTTTTTCAACTATAAAAAAATTTGCTTCGTCTAAAAGAAAATAGAACAAACAAGTTATTTTGCAAACGGATAATGTTCGTTTACTTCTCAAAAGTTTCTCATAAACTCCTGTTGGAACAAAAAAGCATGGTCCCATTTTTAAGAAAAGATAAGGTCAAATATATATATATATATATATTTTTAAACAAAGGCAAACTTATTTTCTTCATAAAGAAACTTTCTCATTTTGTAGAAACGAATATATTTTTTTCTCTAATGTTGCTAATACTTTTTCATTTTGTAGAAACCAATTAGATTTTTTTATCTAATGTTGCTAACACTGTTTACGTTACTAGATGTACATGACTTGGCTACGTAGGCGTTGTAAAAAACAAATGAAATGCTTATTAAATAATCTATTTTTTAACATTTTCTTGTTTCTTAAACAAAATATGTCTTTCATGTAATGAAACGAATAGTAAATATTTGAAAAAAAAAAGTTTAATATTCTGTAAATATTTTTTTAAATAAAAAATTTCTTTTCCTGATTAGCCATGTATTTTTCATTAGTTTTTAAATTCCACAAGAGAATGCAACAATTTAAACACGCCTCGTCCATTGGTGACATTATATTTACAACTGTTGTGTGGCGTACGTGAAATCCTGAAGAAAAAAAAAATTGAAAAAAAAAAACAACAAACAAACAAACTTGTTAGCTTTGGATTAAAAAGTTATGATAATATTGGATACTTTAATAATGTCATAGTCATAGTATTTTTTTCAGTCCTCAACTTGCAGGAATTACTGTATTTTGCGACGCACAAGATGACACCTTACTTTCCTGCATAAATGTGGGTTTCGTACAGTATTGGCCATTTTCTTCTTCCAGCGCATACCTAATAATTTTCAGAAAACATGAGATGTTATATCCATGTCATAATTTTAGATCAAATGCCTTTGATGTGCATAAACTGAGCAGGAAAACTGTGATTAGAAGATCGAAATCAATTTGAGAAATTGTCTTGTATCTATATATTCTAGGGTCTATCAACAATGCCATGATCCTTATAATATATATAATATAATATCAATAAACACATTCGCGAGCTTATTTGCGACGGTTAATCACAACATATTGATTTTTACATTAACGCTGCATTGTTCATTAAATGTCTTGATATGCCTTGGCAACTAAACATTTTTTTAAGAAATAATATATATAAAAGAAGTCGAATTCATTCTTAATCTTATAGGGCTTTAAGCTGTGTCAGGGCTCATTTTGCTATCAAATCAATACACAACATATCATGCCAAAACGGGAAAAGAATGCAATGGTTCCTGGTGAAATGGAAACATTCTTGCCGGTCGTCTGATACGAAAACGTTTGAGAATCACTGGCTTACAATTTATTTAACGTCTTTTACATAGCTTCACGCCTGTTACAAGATTACTATGTAGACATACACTAAATGACAAAAAAGTGATATTTTGAAGAAAAAGAAATTAGGGGGGGGGGGTTGTAACGTATTTTTGGAGGGGGGGTCTACAACTTTGTGACGACGTGTGAAGTAGGGAGGGGGGTAAAAATATCGTCCAAAATCGCGTGACGTCATTTATGGACGGCCTCTAAGGCCGCAACATATTTCTGCATCTATATAATTGTTACTTGTTGTGATGTTAATTATTTATTATCAAATAAACTACACAAGTTTGTGGTTTTATTTAGTATATTTAAAGTTAAATGGAATAGATCGACACAAGATTTTTTAATATCAGTACGAAAAAAACGATGAAAATATCTTAAGAAATGACCTTATAATATCATGAACTCATCATTACTGAAAATACGATGGTTATTTATTATCTTTAATGTTTAATTTATCTCGAAATATTTTAGCGAAACATGCATATAGTTTAGTTAAAATTCGCAATAAAATATCTTCCAACTTTCAGTTTTGTGGGCAAAATTTAGAATGAAAAGTTTATGGAATTTGTAAAGAAAATTATTTTAAATGAACTCGCTTAAAACAAAGAAAACATTTTAAAGTTACGAAAGAAGAAAAAAGATATGTCAATTTCTGAAAACAATTAGATCTAACTACGTGGACAAGACATTGTTATTAAAAATTGTTATAAATTTATTAAGTAGAAGGGAGCCGCGATGGTCAAGTGGCAAGCGCGTTCGACTGTCACTCCGATGGTCACGGGCTCGAATCCATGGCGAGCCAGGGACTTGTTCCCGGGACCCAGGGCGTCCCCGAGTTCCACCCAGCTCCAAATGGGAGAAAACCGGCGGGGCAATGCGTGGAACCCTTAGCGTGGTATGCGAAAGCTGCATCACCTGCCAAAAATCTTCTCAGATGGTTTTCGCTGACCAAAGGCTATGGAAGCAAATCCAGAAAATACAGCAGGATAAAGTCGGAGACCACGGCCAATAGGCACTAAACTCGTGGCACGCAAAACTCAATATTCAATATTGAGAACGAAGAAGAATAAGAATAAGTAGAAACACATTTTACATTCAAACATATCAATGAAATGAGTACAATAAATAATATAATAAATTTATGTAAAAATTGCAAAATATAATGTATTATTCAATCACGTGATTTTTTTCATAAATATACAAATACATATTACTAAAATTCTTTCATAATTGATAATTAAATTTTAATAAAAATTATTTCTCTTCCTTCTTTTTATAAAATGCAAAGAAAACGAAAATCAGGAAATTTGAACTTTAAAAGAGATTTATGTATTAAAATTTAAAGCTGAATGCATAATTTACATTTTTATTTTAAAATTTTAATAAAGAGAATCATTCAATTCAATTCGCCAATAAATAAATTAGGATATATAAATAAGAGAGACAATAATAATAATATTGACCACTGGATGACCGCCTTGCTGACCAAAATTATTGGAAGCTTGAAAACACATCAATCCTATTTTGTGAGCGTTTCCGATTTCAATTTTATTGAAAGCTTCTGTAAAACATACCAACTCACACACATTATGCATAAATTCATCCAAAATATCAAAATATTTAGCCAATCCAAGAACGGCTTTTCCAACACATGAAATTTGATTGGTCGCTTCTGTGTAATTGAAATATTTGAAAAAAATTATCATTCGATCTCCCAAATTAAACGATTTTATTTCAATTTCCCTCTCTTTTGAAGCCTCTTGTCTCGTTTTAACCGAAGGATTTTTAAAATAATACCGTAATAAATGTGACGCCAGCGACAACTGATGAATTTGTTTGACTGAATCCTTAACAGAAGCCCTATGAACGTCAAACACAAGAAATCTGGCCACGAAAAGATCAACATTCAGACGTCTGTCAAACACAATTTTTGATGGCCACCATTCTTCTAATACGTCAAACCTAAAATTATACTTTAAAAAACAGTTCATAAAATGTGACATTTTGTTCATGACATCATAGTCCATTAAAATGTTACCTACTGACCAGGCGACGTGATAAATATACAACCTCCTACAGACGCCGTCTGGACGGATGACATAATAATTTGTTGCATTGCATTGCTGACACAATAAATTGACATCGACACACTTAGAGCTGGTCCATTGAATCAACGCCTTGTCAGATGTTTCGACAAGTTCGAAGACGTTGGGCACCAAATTGAATATCAATTTTAAGTTAGACTCTCCCTTGGGATCTTTGTCGTTTTTGTTTTTCAACATCATTTCACCATTACATCCAAAACATTGAAGTTCACCACTTTTGGGATCAAAGTCCAAGGGTTCGCTTTCGTCATGAACGTGTAGTTCTCCATCAAATTCTGAGGTCTCTCGTTTATTTCTAACATTTAATTTTGATTTTTTTTTAGCATCATAACTTTGTCTAAGAGTAATATCTAAATTTCTACTTGTACCAAATTTTGACAAGAACGTAATTTTATTTTCGGTCACCTCACAATTTCTTGTTATTTTTCCACTATTTAGTGCACTCAGTTTGTGATACTCTTTCGTTGCTGCAACATGTAATGGCGTTGATCTGCTATTCATTAAATTCCCTCCACTATTATGTGATAAATCTGTACCATCCACTGTATCCAGTCCTTTATCCTCTGTGTAAGACCTTCCATTTCGTTGGACAGGTTCTAGAGATTCTATACTGCCATGTTTAGAAGCAATAGATTTAGCGTTTTGTTTCAAGTCGTGGACATCAAATTGTTCAGTAAAACTAATCATGTTTTGGACTTTAGCACCCAATTGACCTGTTTTTAAAATCAATTTTCCTTTTTCTCTAACTACCATACCGTTAACATCTTTTGTGCAGTTCTGTTTGTTGCCATCATTTGTGTTCGTTTTTGATGATTCGTAAAAATTATTGCTAAAATTAATTACATTTGAATTATTGTTGAGCTCATTGACGTTTTGAATGAGCCCTGGAGCTTTGTTTTTACAGCAACATTTTATAGTGCTATTTAAACTCAACAATGAGTCTAAAAATACATTTTCTTTTATCCGTTTATCAGACATTGAACTGTCACCTGCTTTATTAGTGTTACACTTAAAGGTGCAATGTTCTTTCAAAGTTTTACGACTACAAAAGTTGTGTTTGAACACAAAAACTGCATGGCAAAAAATGTGCTTCGATTCTTCCACAATATTTAAACTTGAAGATACAACAATTAATAGTAGAAATAACCAATGCTGTATGAGTTGCATTTTCTAGATAAATTTTGTATTCAATCAATTGTAAATTTGTTTTTCTTAAATGATATCAATACATTTTCCGTGCAAGGGTCAATAACTTAAGGTTTACATTAAAAATGTTCGTGTATACTACAGTAATTATATATTGTCACACTCTTAGAACACGGTTCAAGCAGGCATGTTAATAAATTTACAATCGAAACGATAGAAATTAAATAATCTGAGGGCATTAAAATTATTTTTTATTAATGAGAACTCAGTGGATTTGCGTAGAAGTTTAAGGAGGGAAAATTAAAACTTCTATTAATTAAAGATCTCGAATAGGCAGGCTTTGTCAGTAAACTTTGTTATGTCATAAAGCATTGTAAACATTTATTTCACTATAAAGGTTAGACACCAAAAGGTTCCTTTTTTGTTAATGTCTTTCACAATACCAGTAAAGTTTTGTAAAAAGAAACAACATTAATCACTCTCGCGACCACTCATTTCATTTTACAATTTATGCAGTTTTTTCTATATCTATACCCTATGTCTTTAATTGTAAAATTAAAAGCCTTCTTTTAATTTCATTAATATATCCTACAAGCACATAATCCACATTTATATAATTTGATAACGTTTGAAAGTGAAAAGTGATAACAAATCATCCACAAACTTAATCTGTGCTGCAATGGTAGTAAGACTAGCAAATGTGTTGTGACAATCTCCATGAGATGAAGAGAGTTTCTCTGTCAGCCACAATAATGACGTCAAACATTAATCAAATTTAAATCTGCGAAGGTTCTGTTGATTTGATTTTGAAGTTTCTTATGCTGTGTTTTGTATTAACTCGCGATTTTTGGGGTAATCGGAGACGGTAGTTATTTTGTGTTTGTTATTAGTGTTTACCAGTTGTTATCAAGTGTCTGAGCTCAAAGAAACAGGTACGACTGATGAGTTGCTACGTTAAGAACTTTGCGTTGTATGTCAAAAAAGTTTCCATACACGAATAAAAATAAGGATTTCGTAATAGGTGACTGATATTATTTAAAGTTTAATTAAATGAAATTTCAAAGATCACAGGAAAATTTGAGCAAAAATTTAGTTGTCTCAAGATATTTAAAAGTTTGCAGATATTATTAAGGATTATAGCCTATAAACGTGTCTTGCTTTCAACATTAAAAAAGATTACTGATTTAAAAATTCAACAAAGCATCTTAAGTTCGTCTTGCAATAATTATGTAAAGAAAATGTCATTTACGCATTGAACTGGTTGCTAGATATATTTTAATGCAAAGATTTCATTACGTTTACAGAATTTTAAAAAACTGCATCAAAAATGTGACGTAGAAGTGAAATAATTGGTATGTTTTTTTTAAAAACTTACATAACAGTATTTTTTAAAGTTAAGCTGAGATATTTAAGTATTGCCAAATAAATATAATTGTATACAAATACACGAATTCAAGAAAATGACTTTCTTGTCTTCTTCTACATAGTAATTTAAATTTCGTTTTTTTTTCTCTCTCAAACTGCAACGCACAACTTGAATTAAATATTTACTGATAAAATGAAAACAAGTATGTCTTAAGACAACTTTTGGCAAAATCATAAAAACCCTGAAAAACTAAAGTATTGTTGATGAAAGAAAAATATAAACTTAAAATGTTTATTGTTCCAACAGGTATTGTCTCATAATTTCTGAATTTTTTTCGAAATCCTGAAAATGTTCCGCGATTTCCAAAAACAGTGATTCGAGGACACCTGAAAAGAAGGTAGCCAGAATTTCATATTTTCTTTTTTTCATGGCTCTTGATTAGAGCTGTGAGTTGCAGGAAATGATTGAGATTGAGCTGTTGGATATGATTTTGTAAAAGATGAAATTTGTCATAAAAATCCTGTGAGCGTCTGTGAATAAGGCAAACTGTCGTTCCTTTGCCTTTGAAGAGACTCCTTGAGGCAGTTGATATACATTAACAAATCTACAAGGATGACTAGAGGTGTCAAGAAGGCCTGGTTCTGTAGTGGGCAGTCATTGTTGTTCGTGACATAAAATTCCAGTATTTCTTTTTCGTAGCACCAGAACACGGCGAGATGTTTCTCCCTGAGATAACCAACGAATACTGGTTTGGTACAGAATATTTTCAGCCTTTGAATCATTTGTGTGAAGAATTTGTATGAATTGGCGGTGGTGAAAAGCGAATGAAAAGGTTAATGCTTTTCTCTTCCTTCAGAATGTTATTCGAATCAACAGATTTAGAATACAGCGCCTCTTTGTGATTAATTCACTGCAGATTTATGAGTTGGTCATTACTGTGATCCTTCAACTGCCAAACAGGTCATCTAAAGCTACAGCAGCTGGAGTCGTAATTTATTTCGAAATAACAAGTGCTTAATAGTTTAAATGAATATTCGATATTTTCTTTACAACTTAACATAATATATTCTAAAATAGCAAATATTTGACGGACGCGGGTTATTATAGTTTAAACAGATTTTCACAAAATAAACATTTCTTTTTGCTTTCCGGAGAGATAGAAGCCTCAGAGATATATCTAAAGTTACAGTGAAAACCATAAAGGAAAAAGATTATGCAGTTATGGGTAAAACCATGAATTTGATTAATTCCATATGGAGATAACGTACGAAGTCGTTTTATATGTATATTTTCAATGTGGATCCTATCATAGGTATTGCTTGCATATAAAATAACAGTAAATGCGATATCCAAATTATTTCATGGTCAACACTGTTAAAATGTTTAGGAAAAGGACATTGAGTCTGTTTATCTATATTGTAAAGGTTTTTCTCTAAACCAATTTCCAAGATGATGATCTGCCTCAACCACGTAAATATTATGATACCCTTTGTAAAGAATTGCATAAACAACTTTGCGACTTGTGCAAGTGAATACATATTTTATTTGGGATTTTTCAAGAGGGAAACACATTTTGTTAAATGCAACCACATATCGACAAGTATCGCAACGGTAAATGTTGCAACCTTTAGTTCCTGTATGTGCTTTCAAATAAAAGAAATATTTTATTTTTTTATTTTTTATATTCGTTATATGTGTAGGCTATATTGTTTGCTCATTGAGGATTGCTCTTTGCAAAATCTTTCGCTGTTTTGTTACATCCTGTCAGGCTAACCCTTACCCTGTTTACTTCTTTTCTAAGTTTGCCTTGTTCCATTCCTTTTTTTCAATGATAGAATGTGTTTATAACTTATCACACGAATAAGCAAAACTGTATGAATACCAAAAGTACCCGAACTATCAGCATTACTCTTACTGTTTTATTCAACTATCTTACCATTATCTTTTGCAGGGCAGCTTTGGGACATGGGACAAAGAGATGAAGCAGCTGACTTTGCATTTGCACGTGCTTTCTATGAATGCTTTAACGCTCTTTTAAGTGAGTTGACAGTGAACAATAAAATAAACTTTAACTTTATTCATTTACCACGTTTTTAATAACTACCTTTCGTTCCTTTCTGTCCGCAAAATTTCAAAATTTTCCAACGTAAAATTAAACCATTTCTGATGGTCCTAGAGTTCTAATCAATTTACCACACACTTATCTTGTGTATTAAAATTTCAGATCGATCGAATGTATTGAAATTTAATTCATGCATTTTAAATTTGTATCTCTATATATCATATGTATCCGTCTGTTTTGTTGACATCCACATGCCACCGATGTTCACCCCTAGACCACATCCCCGTGGTATTAAAACGTCAGGCGGGTTCTTATGAGGTGTTTGGTATAAAAATAGATGAAAAAGATATCTTTAAAAAAACGCGTTTTGATATCTGGACTAAAAAGAAGTAAATAAATAGAGGTCAAAAAGATTTTTAAAACCCCGTTTTTATAAGTGGTCTTAACAAAAAGAAAATTAATTAAAATTCATAAATACAAGTACTTTGATTTAATATGACTAAAAAACTTGGGTTGGGTGCTTCAAAATCCCATTCTAGTTTATAAATACCACACAACGATAAGTGTTTGGTATACACAAATTAAAAATTTATAATTTAGAAGGCAAAAGAGAGATCTATAAGTGAGAGAATGAGTAAACTGCATCCTTAAATCCTCATATTAAATCAAAGTACTTGAACGTATAGGTTTTAATTAATTTTCTTTTTTTAGAACACTTATAGAAACCTGTGGGTTTTTTAAAAAATTCTTCTTCTATTTATTTAAATTCCAGATGCTAAGATCTATTTCCTAAAACAGTACGGTATTATGAATTGCTTTATAAATGTTAGTTAAATTGTCACTGAATTAAAATACACTAATACCATTGTCACGTACCTGAGTTCAAAGATTCGACTGATGCGCTCTCTGGCGTTGACAGTCTTCCTGTATGGTTGTGAGGCTTGGACGCTCACTGCAGACCTCCAAAATGAATTAATGCGCTAGAGATGAGATGTTTTTGAAAGGTACTAAACATCTCCTACACGTCGAACATCACGAACGAAGCGGTACGCGATAAATAAGTGCCTTCCTTGGGCCTTACGAGGACCTTCTCACCTCAATTAGAAAGGGAAAATTACGATGGTACGGACACGTGACAAGATCTGAAGGCCTCTCAAAGACGATATTGCAAGGCCCAGTCCAGCGAAGAAGAAAAAGAAGCAGACCACGGAAGAGATGGGAGAACAATATCAAAGAGTGGACGGCCATCATTTAACGACTCCCAGAAGGCAGCTCAGAACCGTGACACATGGCATAAGATAGTGTACAGCTCAAAATGGTGCCCAAGTGACCCAGCGTCGGGTTAATGGACAGCTCAGTTCAGTTCAACACCATTGTCTATGATTCTTCATAAGGAATGAATTGGAGATCCTTCTAATCTAATCCTTCTAATGCCATCAAGTCATCCTCCCAAAAAAAGAAAAAAAGAGTTCAAGCGAAATATGGAAAATTAGTTTTTAAAATAAAAATACGTACCTGTACTTTGCTTACTGTTTGTATACCCATCTCAGACATTCATAAATGCCGAAGGGAAAAATAATAATTTTCCTCTGCCTTTACGGTTAAGAACTTAAAGCAGAGAAAAAGTTGTAGGTAGTCCAAATTGTGTGTTGTCAATGTATCTTTTTTTAAATTTAGAGTACGCATTTTGTGATCCAAAGTGTTGCGTTACTATAACTTTACTTTAAAATTACTGTAACATTACTGGAGCCTTACTGTAACATTATTGCAAATTTACTGTAGCACTACTGCAACATAACTATAAATATAAAGCGAAATTGCTGTTAAATTACTGTAAAATTATTGTTACGTTGTGGAAACATTAATATAACATAACCGTAAGATTACTGTAACCCTACTGCACCATTACTGTATTATTAATTTAACAATTTTATAATTTTACTGTAAAGATTAGTGAAACATTATAATAACACTACTGAAGTATTTCTGTAAAAAAACTGCACCATTACTGTAACATTTATGTAGCCTCATTGTAATTTTACTGTAACGTTTTTGAAACATGACAGTAACATTACTGTCACGGTATTTGAAGGAATGCTGTAATATTATTGTAACATTACAATAACGTTATTGAATCTATGCTGTAACTTTAATGTAACACTCCTTCAAAATGTATGTAATGAAACTAAAAATTTGAATGTCAAATATACTATGTTCCAATGTGAAGTAAGTATGAGTAGAAAACAGTAAAGAAATGAATGCAAATAAACATTTAAGCCTAAAAATAGAAGCGAAAGTAACACAAGAATTTAGGCAAATCGTCAAGCAATTTTCGTTGAAATAGACGATTGTGGAAAACTGCTGAAAATATTTTTAAAAATCAGTCTGTTTGATAATATTTTTATAGTTAAAAAAAATTTGACTAAATCATAATTTCGTGTTTTTTTTTNTTTTTTTTTTTTTTTTTTTTTTTTTTTTTTTTTTTTTTTGCAATTACATTTTACATTAAAAAAAATTTGTTTGAACATTTATCTAATTCTAAATTTTAATTTTCTTTAGTAATTATTTTATATTTTGAAAATTGAGTAAATGTTATAACTATGGGAGGATAAAAGAAATTAGAAAGTCCACTAACTAGACATTTACATCATGTAAACCTCAATTACAATTATAAAATTTGAACTAATATTTGACATGCTAGCTTCACACTGACTCCAATGAGTTTTAAAGAATTTACAAAGAAAGTAAATGCTAGAAATAATATTCTAAATCCTAGCACTATGGCATTACTTATCTTGTCTTAGATCAGTGGTTCTTAACCTTTTTGGAAGTACCGAACCCCACCAGTTTCATATGCACATTCACCGAACCCTTCATTATTAGTAGTAATATAGATGCCTGAGTCGGGTGCTGTCTTGACCTCCCTCCGCCGAACCCCGGCGACTGACTCACCGAACCCCTAGGGTTCGATCGAACCCACGTTAAGAACCACTGTCTTAGATATATAGACGCTCCTTCTAAGCAGAAGATAATGGCGTCCAAAGAATATGAGAGATGACCCGTTGGCAAGTGATGCAGCGGTCACAGGCCACGGCTATTAGGGTTCCACGCATTACCCAGCTGCCTAACTATTGTCTAGTTAGGTACCCATTCAGAGATGGGTGACTCGGGGACTCCTCAGGCCCCGGGAACAAATCCTCGACAAGGATACAAAGATATCATTGACTCTGCTCACAGCTATGTATTGCGTTGTTAGTACCGATGGTCACGACTTTGCGTGGATTCGAACTCGTGACCATCTGTGCTATCAACGCAATGCATAGCTGTGAGCAGAGTCGATGATTTCTTTGTGTCCTTGTTATAATTTATTGCTCAACTTTTGCTATTATTTTGAAATGATTTACGATTTTCAAGGTAATTAAACATGCTAATTTTAAGTTATAAAGAATAAACAGTTGTTATATAGAATCATGGCTCACAGCAAAATGTGCTGAAACAGGCACTGTCCACTACAGAACTTTATGCATTTTCAGGATTTTGTATGTTCGCGATATGACCAATGTAGTGAGTTCATACAAACAAATTTTTTTCGATGGAAAAAGAGGGCATTTCTTTATTTCCCTGAAAGTTGTAGCACTAAACATCGAAAAAAGTTCAACAGAGTAAAGGTTTATACATTTGTCAAATTTCAGAAAGAACTGCAAAGCAAAAATCAACACAGTTCAGCTTGTCTACTGAACTGCGAATATTGAAGCTTTGAAGACACTGCAAGAATCAGCATTCAAAGGGTGTTATAAAGAGTTCAAAAGACTAAAAATTTGACAAAAATTTTGTAAAATTTTGTTTTGATATAAAATAGAAGCTTTTTCCCATTCAAATGAAACGCGATTTTTAAAAGTAGCACGTTGTCTTTGACATGTTGCGACATAACTTCTAGTTCTAAAAATGTTGTAATATAAAAGTACTAAACATTCAATGCTAAGACAAAGAACGTTTGGAAAAATTATACGTTTTATTACCAACAACACAATGTATGACTTTTAATATTTAAAAATATTTTGTTTCATATCTAGAAGAATTATATTGTTATGGATTTAATATTTAACTAACGATTTTTTCTGTGTACTTATTTCCTTTAGAAAAATCAATTTACTTCCTGTTTCTGTATTATGTAGACAATGCTTTAAAAAATACATCCTTTAAAAAACATTGTTTAATATTATAAACGTTAATTCAGTTGAAAAGCATACTATTATTGGAGTCAAGAGAGCTTGAAATGTTGATGATATATCATTAAAATACATAGTTTTAGTGTTTTTTATACAACGATATCTACAAAAGTTAAAATTGCATTGTCGAAAATTTGTTAGTATTCCATCAGATACAACTATGCTTTACTTTTATATAGAACAATTGTTTTAACATCTTCGTGGCAAGTGGAGAGACGATATACATTTACAAATACATTTTTTTTTCTATTGGACAAATGAACATTTTAATTGTCTCTGATATTATTAAGGAACTTGTATCTTTTGATTTTCCATATCTTGGAGATGTTCCAAAGGCTGCTTCCTGTAGAGGCAAATGTAGACAAATTCAACATCTCCCTAGCACGTGTGATCAAAAATGAATTGTTTACAAGAATTGCTGTGATGATTTTATTTTCTATTTGTCCATCGACATTAAAAAAAACCAATGTTAAATTTGGACATTTGCTCAATTTTGACATCGAGTGTTCGAAGTGCACCCAAACCCTGGTAATCTCAAGTTGTAGAAATGACGGTAAACAAAATAAAAAGTATAGTTCAAATGAGGATGAAGATATAGAAATACCCAATCAGAATTCTATGTATTTTTCTCTTTTGGACCCTTATATACATTCATTAGCGTTTGTACCTGTCACCTTATCTTATCATATATGTTACAGACGCTCCTTCTGTACAGAAGATTATTGCGTCCTATGTATTTATATGGTTTATTTTTAGTCCTGTATTCTTACTAGAGTTTTAAATGATGATAAAGTGTTGGCTTTCCTGGTTTCTTCAGGCAACCCATTCAACGCCCAAATACCGGATAGAAAAAAAGAAAACTTGCATGTGTTTGTTCTTGCATATGGAATAAGAAAGGTATTTTTATCTTTATGTCTATTTAAGGGTTATATTAAGTTATCTTTATGTTGTATTTCTAAATTAGAATTAATTGCTTTATGTATAATTACTAATTTACTCTTGGTTCTTCTATCCTCTGGTGTTTCAAGGTTTAATGATTTAACTAATAGTGTTACTCTTGTCAGTTTTGAATATTCTCCAGTAATGAATCTGGTAGCTCTTTTTTGGATTTCAATCAATATTTTCTTTGGTGGATGGGTCCCATACAGAAGATGCATATTTTAGTATAGGTCTCACCAGGGTGAGGTAGCATTTTAGTTTTATATCTTTGTTACATTTGTAAAAGTTTCTTTTTATAAAGCCTAAGGTTTTGTTTGATTTTTTAATAACTTCATTGACAAGGGGATTCCAAGATATTTTCTCATTTATTATGACTTCTAAGTATTTTGCATCTTTAGTTTGGGCTAGTTCTTTTCCATGAATGATTTATTTTGAATTTAGTTATTTCTTTTTCTTTGTTACTCTTAGCAGTTTACAATTTTCTCGGTGGAAGGACATACTCCAGTGAGTTCCCCATTTTATTAATTCATCTCAGTCTTTTTGTAAAAAAATTCTATCTTGTTCTGACTTTATCGTTCCTTAGATTATACAATCATCAGCAAATACATAACTTTAGTTCCTGTTGAGATATTGTTGGGTAAGTCATTTATATCATTTAAAAATAGTATGGGACCTAGGACCTTGTGGAACTCCTGAATTAAACTTAATTGGTGTAGATTTAAATTCACTTATTATTATAGTTTGCATCCTACCCAATAGGAAATCTTAGATCCAGTGATGTAAGGACCTGAGATTCCAAAGTAGTTACGTTTTTTAAGTAAACTAAGGTGGTGATCTTTGTCAAATGCTATTGAGAAGTCTAGTAATATTGTATCTATTTGATCATTATTATCTAAGCCTTTTGACTGATCATCTATTAGACCTATCAATTTTGTTTTACAGGATCTGTTCTTTCTAAGGCCATGTTGGTGTGGGCATAGGGCATTATATTTGTCAAAGTGGTAAACTATTCTGCTATATATTATGTGTTCCAGTAATTTACAAGTGATACTAGTAAGTTATACAGGTCTGTAATTACCAGGGTCGGATTAATTACCTTTCTTAAAGAGTGGCGTTACATTGGCTAATTTCCAATCCTGGGGCACTTTACCCTTGTTTAGAGAGGCTTGAAAAAGAACTACAAGGATTGGGGACAGATCATTGCTTAATTCTTTTAATAACCTGAAAGGCAATTTATCTGGGCCATTAGCTTTGTTTATTTTAAAGTTTTTTAGGAGTGAATGTATACCTATCTCATCTGCAGTTATGTTACCTATTTCTTTAATTTTATTTAAATTTATTGAAATTTCCTTATCGCCTGAGGCAGAAAATGATGATGCAATTTATGTGTTAAGGATATTAGCTTTAGTTTCATTATCATTATAGGTTTTATTTTTTTGAGTCTTTTATTGTGGCTATACCTGGAGGCTCCATTTATTTTATTTGATAATGGACCATGAGTTTTTATTGTTATCACTATCCTCTGTAACTCAAATAATCAGTCTACACTGGTACTGTGGGAGTTATTTACATTACGAGACTGCAAAATCCCAAATTATACGCATTCTCATCTTTAACTGGTACGAACTTAATTTTTCCGGGCACAGTATTTTATAAAAAGAGATGCTTGGCTACCAATGCATAAAATATTTTTCTTATACCAAAGAAGTGAAAATAAGGCAAATTGAGGATAAAGTAAGTGAAATAGAACGAATAACAGCATTCGCTTCCAGTGTGAACTGTTTGTATTACTACAAACTCAATTACACAATGGATCGAGTTTTCTTAAACAGATACCAAGTGATTGGGCTGACCATTAAAGTTAGGGTCTTTCAATGTGACCCTTTTTTTCCAGAGGAGAGTAAAAAGAAAGTGCATGCGCGCTTGGAGCTTAAGCCCCATGACGTAACGTTAACCTTTAGTGATGTCACTTCACTCACTTCTAACAAAAGCTCTTCTTGGGAGAATATTTCCTGCTACCTTGGCCATAGAGAGAGATTCGACGCCTCGTCTTGTGTTATGTTAGCTTGTTGTTTTCATTATGTGTTATGTGAATAGAATCAGGGCAAATAACTTTGCTAATGCAGAAATTAATCTTTACCATTTATACCATTAGAAATTATAAAGAGAAAAATTCATATATATATAAATATCCTATCTTAAATGCCGAAGTTGTTCCATCTGTGCAGAAAAGTAGTGCTTCCTACGCTTATCCATGTTCTGTTTCTACGCTAGCATTTGTAATAGAATTTTAATTGTTGAAGGGAATTCTTACGTTTTTTCTAGCATATCAAAGAAGAAGTGGGTTTTATACCTTTTTATGAGTGTCGTAAATCACAGTTCAAATAAATTGCTTAATGTATTATTATTCATTTCAAAATTTAAAAAATAAATAAAAATCCTGTTTTATTTTTATCTTACGCCCTGCAATTAACGTGTTATAAATGTTTTAGGATAAATTTATATTATTATTACTTCTATTTACTTTGCATTAGCTGCTTTCCATTAATGAAATGATCGGCATTTATATGTTGTTTTTTTCTTTGATATCCTCAGCTGTTGCCACTGTTTGGTATGGAAAGACAATCAACTCGTTCATATTTTATTAAACATTGATGTTTCAAAATAGTTCATCAGCATTTTGTCGTCCCAGGTCCGTGTTTACAATGGGGTACTAAAAGGCCAATAAAAACGTAAAAGTTACCGCCGAAAGCTTATAGTTATAGTGTTATCTTCAGTGAGTACAAAACATGTGCAAAATAAAATGAAGCACCTGCCGAACTTCATCATATTATCTACATTTAGTGTTGAAGATGGTTAGTAAAAGGGACAAGGCCAGACGGCACAGAGAGTAAAGTTCAAACGTGTTGCAAATTTGTATAAAAGCTTTAGTGAATGTGTTACTTAATTTTCAGCATTCAATAAATTGGAGAACCAATGATAAGTCGGCGAATGAATGAGAAAAAACAGGTATTACTGTTGCAGCTACATGTAAGAATTAAGGCTTAAAATTGCCATTATTTTTATAATGGAAAGTAATTTGTGGATTGTTTATTTACAGACATCGAATAGATTGACAATTTTCGGTTACTAAAACAGATACATTTTTTCCGAAAATGCATTAAAACTTTTGATTTTGACACTACGCTATATTTCATTTTCATCATTTGAGAGTAAGAAATATGAATATTCTTGACCAGGACAATAACGTATCAGACCGTAAATATTAATTAATTAAAGAATCAATCTTCTTTGTTTGGTAGGGATTCCCTTCTGCTCCAATTCATTTAAAATACACAACGTTTGAAAACTTTTAAAATGACTTTTGTTTTAGTCTCACTGAAATATTGAAAATAAATAAAAATAATTGTGTATGATTCAAATTTATGGTTGGTACTGATTTAAATTTTTTATTTTGGATTAGTCAGGAGATCATTTAATTGATTAATCTATTAAATTCATTTAAGGGGCGGTAATTGCATGCCTCCCAAACTTTGTGACGTAACAATGCAAATTCGTTCTGCTATGCAATAAATAAGTAAGAAAAAAAATGTTGATGTTGTACTTTCAAGCTTATAGTAAGTCATGCATGCTCGTCTCTTTTATTGCACAGTTTTGGGTAACTAAGTGCTTCTATTGACATCAGGTAATCCAGTGATGTGTGTTTCCTTTTTCATACAAATTGGTAGATGTTAAAGAGAATTAGCTTGAGAGAAGGTTAACGATGCTGTTTGGATTTAAATATAAAATACTTGCAGTCATTTACAATTTTAGTTACATTTGCTTTGGAGTTCTAAAAGTGATGACGCTAAAAGAAATTCACTCAGTCATCAAGAGCAGGCAACGGTTCATGCTACAAACATGTAAATAAGGAACACAAGTAGCAATGATCTCTTAATTTAAACATAAAGTGCTAGCGTGTGTCATTTTGTTCAAACATTTACAGTTTACAGCCTGTAACTAGATTCCAGTACAAAAATATGTAAGAGAACGGAGAACGCAATTTCTATTATTTGAGACTATTATCCAAAACGTATCGCAAGCTTTAATCTGAGATTCTTTAGCTCAAAGCGTACATTTGTTTTCTATCTTAGAATATTTAAAAGAACTTGACGATAATTCTGACTCAAATTATGATATGTTTGTTGAAGAAGAGTGCTAATTTAATTTTTTAAAACATCTTTGTTCTTGACATGAATAACATTATTTACGACAAGGAATATTTCGTATATCATAAAAAAAAAAACAAGTGACACATTCATATGTTTAAGATTATCCAGTGTTGCTCCGTTAAAATTTGACACGACATAAACAAAGCTACATGAAACAAAATTGACAACATTTTAGTTTATGTTTCTTCTAACTTTTTTTTTAAAGCTTAAGTGAATTTTTTGTTTCTTGCATGGGCGGGTTGTGGTGGGTGTGGTAAGAGAATAGCGATACTCAGCACCAGCACCGGCAGAGTGAAGTTTTCATGACGGGTTTGTTCTTCCGAAACAGTTAATATATTACTCGCTCCTGCTTGTTTTTATTTCTAACAATACACGGTAATGGCTGATGGTTCAAGTGGTTTCTGAAACATTGAAACAATCGGTGATCGGACAAGTGAACACAAGACAAGTGAACACTAGACAACTGAACACAAGACAACCGAATAGTTGACATGTGAACACACAGACAAGTGAACACAAAGACAAGTGAACACAAAGACAAGTGAACACACTGACAACTGAACTTACAGACAACTGAACATACGACAAGTGAACACAAAAATAATAGAAATTGAAAGAGAATGTCATGAATATGTAAATTTTAAAACTAAAACGTCGAATGTTAAAAGATTATCAGATTTGCTACTGCTGAAACTGAAGTTAAAACAAAATTAATCTGAAAAAAGTTTGTCGCAAAACAAGAGTACATTCCAAGAAAGAGATAAACCATCTACAACCACAGAGTGTTTACAGTCATCAACAATAAAAAGAAGTGAGTGTTTTCTGGGGCATTTTATAGATTATTTCAATGTTTTATTTTTTTTCTCACTTATGACTTCGATTATGTGTAGTGTTGTATTAAAGTATAAGCCTTAATGGGCCTTATTATAATAATAATAAGCTTGTTTGAGAGTGAGGTTTGCTAGTACTAGTCTTACTTAGTCTGAACTTTACTTAACTTTCTAGTGCTAGTACTAAGTAGTAGTAGTACTATATTACTAGTACTGTACTAGTACTAGTAATAACTTAATAGTGTCTAGTAATAGTGCTAAAAGTTAAAGTACTTGACGTAAGTGTCGTAAGTCACAATTTACACATTTTGGGATAATCAAGTTTTAATTCATGTTTTGTCTCTTTGATGATAGCAATTTACATTTAATTCTTTTGGCTTTGGACTCTTTGGTTTTGAAAATTAGATAGTGGACCCAATAATGCCTAATAACATTTTATTATTTTCAACTAGGTCATCATATACAGTTCAGTAGATTTGTCATAACCAGTAGTCTGTAGTTAAAACTTAAATGTCAACTGGTTTGTTTGAATTTGACAAGAATATTAAGTACTTTTACTTTTAGCACTAGGACCTTCAATAAGCAACAATTATGAAGACCCTGTTTGCTTTTGAAAGAGAGACTTTGGATCTCATAATTTAATACTCCTATAGTTAGCCTATGCTATTATACTATGGACTATATTATAATTTAAAAATTGTTTGTATCACAGTCACAAAGCTACCACTAAAGACTTGACTCAATTGTTTTCAAGACCAGGCACTAAGTACTAAGACTAACCATTTAAATTGAAAAGATTCATATCAGGACCCTACTCACGCGGTACTAGTACTTAATTTTAACAATTTTGAATGTAATAAGTAATAATAATATAAATTTAACATATTTATAATTAATTAATTAATGTTATGCTATGACCAGCCTAGGAATAAGTCAATAAGATTATATTTTGAGTATGTAACATGTATTTGTAATTTTGTTACTATAAAATGTACTGATATTATTAATTATTATTAGAGTATAAATTGAAAATTTATTTAGCGGGTTAGGAGCCGGGCTCTTGGCGCTTTACATGGATATAATAACATACATATACTATACTTATATTAAGTTTTATTTTGAATATTGAAATTTAGAATGCACCTTCTACAACTTTTGGTGTTATTATTGTTTTAAAATTTGTTGATCTAACAAATTCTTTGAGTTTCCTAGCAAATTTATTATTTTTGTACAGTTTTTAATATATTTTTTTGAAGTCCCAAGTAAATACAACATAAAATATTTATTTTTGTCTTTTCAAGCTTTCCTAAATGGCTTTGGAGTTTTCAAAGAGCCAACGATGAAATTTGGCATTGGTTTACAAAATTTTTTGAAATTATTAAACTGAGAGGAGACAAAAAAGTGATGTGATGTGATAAGTTGTTTTTTTTAAGTTTTGAATTTTCATACTTCTTAAATGTTTTATATTTACTGGTTATTACTCTTTAGTGCTGTGGTTTAGAAAATAAATGGAAGTAAAAGTAATGTATTTTTGTTATCAAATTTTTACAATTTGAAATTGTTGAAATTCTAATAGCTTTACTGTAACTAAGTACTGTGAGCCTAAAATCCATTTTTTAACTAGTTAAGTTAAAGAATAATTTTTTTTAGGTGTGGGAGTAAGAAATTGTAAATAATAACACTGCCTTTAATGCAAATGAAGAGCTCAAGGGAAAAAACAGTTATATCACATTTATACAGTTTTTAAATTTTAAAATTAAGATTTCTAATAAAAAAAACTTAATAGATTTAAATTTTTAATAGGGTCATATACATACATATTTTCATAAAACCTCATTCAGAACATATAATTTTTTATCCTTTATCAGATACAGGGGATAACCAAAAAATGATTCAAAAATGTCTCATATCCGTTTCTTCCTTTGTCGTCTTCAAATGCAAACAAAATTATGGATGCAGTACATATTTTCAAGCTTGTGAATTGTATGGACTTTTAATATTTAATATATTTTCATTGTGTTGTATTTTCATGATTTTAACAAAAATAAATAATAATACTAGGAAGAACATATTATTACATTTACATAAAAAATATCAAATATTGGAAATGGTATAATTATAATCCAATTTTTACTGTAAAACTAGATTTTTTTAAAAAAATCTAGTTTAAAAAAACAACAACAAAAAACAAACTTAAACGTCACTGTTGTATATGTACAAAATGAATGACATCTTAAAATACTTTTTTTTCCTTATCCCATTTGTAGTATAGTATCTCATTAGTTACTGAGAAATGATAAATATGAAAACAATGAAAAACATATTGATAACACTAACGATTTAAATGTAAATAATAAATTTATAAAATACACTGTACAATTTTTAAAAGTAATTGAATTACCTATTCATAAAAATGACTAGAAATATAAGGGTTTTGTATGAAATAGGTTGTTAACTTTTTGAAAATGAAACCACTTGTGCGAATGAATAATAAAAAAAGACCTGTCTCCTTAAAAGAATGGTCGACAAAATTAATTATATATTTTTTAAATTTAGAAATAAGAATCCTCATTATACGTTAAATTTTAGATTATGTATTGTTTGAAATGTGATCCGCATTAGATTATTGTCCTTTACCACAGACTAGCTGTCTGAAAGCCTTGGCGAACTTTGAACTCATGGTGACGTAAATAATGAAATTGGTCGACGTGTAAATATGAAAGCATGTGTCGAAGATGATTCTCTTGTAATTGTGCGACAGGTCCACGTTCAAGAAGAAGCAGAAAGACAAAATAATGCGCGGGGAAAATGACAGGAATGCAACACAACATACAATAAATAACATCTTCAAAAGCTTCAGTTCTTTTCGACTTTGAGCGGTCCCAGTCACTGACCTCTGGGCACTAAGGTTGACAGATGAAAAATGCAGAGATACGCCTATGGCAATGTTGCTGAATAAAATGATAAGCATGGGAAGTAAGTATAAAAACACGGTGTTGATAATAAACAAATAATACATTTGCCCAGCGAAAATTGCTTCTTCACCTGACACGATCGCGTTTGTGTTGACCAAAAAATATGTGGGTAGAGAGAAAGCGATTGTGTATAGGATGATGAAAACGATTATGGCTTTTACATTAAAACGTGTAAAAATTCTAGAAACAGAAAAGGGAAACACAACAGCAACTAGCCTTTCAACAGCGATGACAGTTACTTGGAAAATTCCGATGCTTAATGCAATGTTGTGCAAAGGTGCGTAACTTTTCAAATACACTTTTTCAAATAATTGACTTAAGTCAACATTGATTCTCACTAAAAGCCGATGCATATCCATTATAAAATCGGCCGATAGATAAATTAGGTCGCAGATGGCGATGGAAGTGAGAAGAATATTCGTTGTGCCACTGAAACTCTTATGGTTGATCAAAACTAGAATTGTCACTACGTTGCCGAGTATGCCGAAAGTACTCAGTAGGCCACAGAAGAACCTTGTAACTATTGAGGATGTCAAGAAATACTGTAGATGTTCCTGGAAAGAGTAGACAACTTTATCATCGTAATCTTCATATTCGTATTCTTTCGGATAAAACCAAAGAATTTCGTTCGAGTTGTTGAACATACTCAGTTTTATTTAGTATTGTTTTATTCTCTTTTAATGTTTTTTAATTTCAATTGCAATTTGACTGAGCACTGTTCCCAACTTGAAATTTTCACAAAAATGACTTCTCTTTCAGGCTGAAAAACTCAAAGAACTAAAATCATAAAAAAATAAGATCATCTTAAACACTTTTCAAAATAAAAACAAGATCTATATAAGTAATTTAAAAAAATCCTCCCTTTGCTAATTAAAAATTTAAGTTGAAGTCCAAGTTAGATATTTCAAAAATTTACCTCCGAGTGGAGGAACGAATATAAAACATTTGTTTAGAGATCGCTAAAAATGTGTCCTCTAGACCAATATGTACCAAGAAATTTGTGCTGCTAAATAGCACATTGAACATATTCAGTGTGTAATCTATAATCTTAAGGCTTTCTGGTGAAAACTTGAATTCGGGTGGGATGAAATAGGTCAACAATTGTAGCACAGTAAACGGAATCAGGGTTACGAACTTCAGTGTGTACACCACAAACATCGTCTTGGATCTATCCTTCCTCAAATTCAGGCTAACGTGTTTTCTATAGAAACCATAATAGCATAAGGGAAGTGAGCAGTACAAGATCGTCGAACATAAGAAAATCACCGCAAGGGGAATTAGAACGGCCACGATCTTACAGATGAGTTGGGCGGTGGTAACCTGCGTGTAGAACATGAGGGTAAGAACACTGGGCATGGCTTTTACTTTCTTGTAAGCGTAGTTGAAGTGGTAGTCGTAATACAGATAGAGGTCTGGCATAGACAAAATAGACACAGCAATTAACAGACCAGCAATGAGATATTTCACTCTAACGGGTCGAAACAAAAGGGACGCCATCAAGGGAAACCATACCGTTGCCACTCTCTCTACCCCAAGTAGGGCCACCAGATGAATGCTGAAGTACCAGGCTCTAAACTTCCAGTGGTTGATGAAGACTATACGCGCCAGCTGGAGGTAGCAGTGCCAGACGAGATCAAAGTCCTTCACTATGTCCGTGGCTAAAAGGAACAAATTCGTCAGGGGACAGAACAGGTCAGATACCACCATCGACAATATTATGATGTTGTTGAAGTGTTTGAAGCCCATCTGTTTAAGAACCTTGATGGTAATGACATTGACCGCCACACTCCACAAACACAGAACCGGAAACAGGCATTTGTAAGAGACAAAGAAGATTCTCCAAGGAGACGCTGTGCGTAGATTGAGATTCTTTATGGTATAATTGCTGATGTCACCCTCTATGCTCGTCTCATCATTGAGAACTTGGGCTGAAATACTAGAGTTCATTGACGTCATAGGTGTGTAGTTCCAGAACATATTTATCGATTCAGCTGTATCACAACACATTTATGGAGTCAGCTGTAGCGGCTGAACTGAAAAATGATTTAGCATAATATTCACTTTTACGGATATTACCTTAGATCCCTAAATCTTTAGTCCTCAATAATATGTTATTGGCATTAATGCCTCTCCAAGCTCTTCTCGGAGACCAAGCTATCAATGCTGTCTTCTCAACATAAGGCTATTCATCCAGTTGCAATAATATTTTAAAATAAAATCAAAATTTGGCCAATAGGAGCTGACCTAACTTGAAAACTGTTTGCATTAAAGTAACTGCACCGGTTAAATTATTACTATTCTTCATTCAGTTCCATTACATTAACATTTTAAAAATTATATATTTTTTTTAGTTAGGATTACTTGAAAAATTTTGTTTGGTTCAAATGAAAATCATTTTATTATGCAAGAAATGAAAATAAACATTTCAGATATAGTTTTAATAAGAAGAGTGTCTGTCATCAAAAACTAGGTTTCTTTAGGATATCTTAGATATAAAAAGAACTAACTGACTCGAATGCAAGTCTAGAACTGTAACAAAACATCGCTCAGAAATAATTATCCCACAAAGCGATCTCAAGGAAAAACCAACGTGTAGAACGTACTTGTTGAAACCCGTAGAACCATTTTTTAAAAAAAATCCTTAACTCATGGTGTCTGCTTGTTTGCTAGATAGTTTTCCAAAAACATTTGGATCGATTTTAACCCTTTTTTCCCAGTATGCTAGCGAGCTGAAATTTAACAGTCTGGCTCGTGCCGACTTTTAAAATAATATATATCAAAATTTAAGATCAAGCGAATGTACTCTAATNCATCTTATCTTATCTTATCTTAGATATACAGACGCTCCTTCTATGCAGAAGATAATTGCGTCCACAGACCATGAGAGATGATCTGTTGGCAAGTGATGCAGCGGTCACAGGCCACGGCTATAGGGGTTCCACGCATTACCCCAGCCGCCTAACTATTGTCTAGTTAGGTACCCATTCGGAGCTGGGTGACTCGGGGACTCCTCAGGCCGCGAGAGCAAATCCTCATCTTCGTGTGGATTCGAACCCGTGACCATCGGTATGACAGTCGAGAGCGCTACCTCTCGACCACCACGTCCCATATAAAAAGAACTAATTGACTCGAATGCAAGTCTAGAACTGTAACAAAACATCGCTCAGAAATAATTATCCCACAAAGCGATCTCAAGGAAAAACCAACGTGTAGAACGTACTTGTTGAAACCCGTAGAACCATTTTTAAAAAAAAATCCTTAACTCATGGTGTCTGCTTGTTTGCTAGATAGTTTTCCAAAAACATTTGGATCGATTTTAACCCTTTTTTCCCAGTATGCTAGCGAGCTGAAATTTAACAGTCTGGCTCGTGCCGACTTTTAAAATAATATATATCAAAATTTAAGATCAAGCGAATGTACTCTAATAAAATAAATAATTTGTTAGGTTATCTCTATGTATCTCCGTGGGCATAGTGGTCGAGTGGCATCTTTTTATAACCCTCTTCCCGTGATCAAATGGAGCTTAATTTTAGCAGGCAGACTTTAGTAGTTATTTTTTACTATAAATCCTTTATATATGAGACATAATAATCGATGCGTGCTATAGGGAAAATACTTTTAGGTATGTCTCGTAAATAAAGGATTTATAATCAAGAAACTTTTTTTAAAAATTTGTTTATCAAATCCCTTAAATTAACCTCGCTGTCTTGTCGCTCAGTCTCTCTGTCTGACTGTCGTTGCCACTCAGAAAATTTAGAAAAAAAAAAACAACAACATCAAAAAGAGTGCAATCTTGCGATTTCAAAATTCCATTATTAGAAGATTTCGGGGCGCTTACAGCATCTTACTTATCATTAGCATTGAGGAAAACTGTACGAGTTCAACAGCCAGACACAACTGAGGCAACTGTTTCTAATTTGATTATCACTGACACTTATTCATTTCCTAAATTGGATATTGGAAGGTATGTCTGAACACAAGAACTTTCAAATGAGTTGAAATTGCAAATGATTCGTGATTGTTGGATCCCTGATGAAATTTATGAGTTTATAGCTGACAGTGACGGAAACATAATTTGTAGTTTTTAGATATGCATGGTTATCAAACTATTCACGGTGGCTTTATACTCGGAAATGTCAAAAGGTGACTTTAGAAAATATTGGCTGTTGTGTCCGCAATAAGTAATTCGAGGATTTGTCACCAAACAATGCAAATAATATAAAGATTTCAATGAAGATGCATGTTACCACATGCAAAGCAAATGACCCAAAGGCCCTCATGAAGATTAATGTTTAATTAATGAAAGCCAAAGCAGTTTCTATATATGAAAAGTTGTACTCATCATTTAGAAGTTAAATTTAAGAAAATATCAACAAACTGGGTCCCATCATTTCTACAATCCTATTTTGTTTAATGTATTATTTAGCGCCTTTTTGGAAAATAATCAAAGTCTTCGTAATTTTATGACCTGTTAGAGTTTTGTGTTGAATATGGAAATGAAATTCTTAGTACTTATTAGACTATTAGTTCTTGTAATGCTAAGTATGTCCCGGCAACTACGCAAACACTTTATTTGAAATGTGTGGGTCTCTCTTGCGTGAAGACATTGTTCGTAAAGGAAATAATTCAGTTGCATTTTTTATACTTGTTGGACGACACAAATGACATTTTTGTCATTTAGAGGATGTCAATTAGTGTTAGATTAGTCAAAGAAGAAAATGGACAAATGATAGGTCACATATGATTTCCTGCAATGTTTTCCAATTGTAAGTAGAAAAGCGTAAGGCTTAGCCTACAACAACATTACAAATTCATTAGAATTTGGATTATATATGACAAACATGCTTGGTCAAAGATACGGCGGATGCTCTTTATTGGCAGATAAAGGAGGAGGAGTCCAAGCAATCTTTTTTTAAAAAATAAACGAAAGCAGCCTTTGTATATTGCGGTTCACATAAACTAAATCTTGCTCGTGAATAATTTAAATAATGTGAATTCTGTACGAAACGCAATAGGAATAATTAAGTCAATCATAGTGTTTTTTCCGAGAAAGTAATCAGCAAAGAAAGCTAAATCTAAATGTTCTTTTGGTATGTAAAACTAGATGGACTCATGAATATAAAAGCGTGCCTATTTTTGGCTGAAAATGTGACAGAACAATCAGTGACGATATCAGTTATACTTGCAGATAGAATTCTTTTTATGTTATTTACATGTACACTGTATTCAACGTAATAAACTTGCAGGGAATTTAGTTCAGTTTTATTGTAACAACTTTACGAATTGTTTNGATATTTAGACTTAAAGGATGATATATCATTTCATGGTGACGTTTACTCAGATATTCTAAGATATGATAGCGATTTTTTCTCCGATGATCACGAACGTTATGGACGATATAGCTTGAGGCTTTAGAGCTCGGATGGTTAGTTAAGGTTTCTAAATATCAGAGTCTAACTCGGTGTATATAAAATGTTTTGTGAGATTTAAAAAATCCTAACATTTAGTGTTGTTAAATTATTACCAATACAGAGATGTTATAATTAATTTAATAATGCTTAAAACAAATATCAACGTCTTTTAGACGTTTTATTAAATACCAGCAGCATCTCGGCTAAGAGCAAACTTAATGGCAGATTACTGCCATAACAATAAAACTATGATTATAAAGAAACTCAAAGAATGAACATTGGGATGAAAGAGAAATCTGCATATTTGTTGTTCAGTGTAGTTAAATGTTTAAGACAAGGTATCAAGGTGGACTTTTAAGTCTGTAGGTTAAGTTATAGAATCTGATGTTACCGGGATTAGTTGTTTTATTATGCCATTTAAAAGAGGGAGCTTTTGAATTATAGTTAAGAATAATAAGATACTGACACAGTTTCGTAAAGTAAAATATAATTGTTTTTATTGCTCGATTGCCCTTCTACGTCGTTGTGCGTACGGTCCTAGTCACAAGCCAATTTCACAGCGTCTAACATCTAAATCATTGTCTTATGACTGACACTTCAATGTTATGCGATGTTTTATTTCTTGTATCGTCTTAACTGTGTTCGTCTAATGTTGCAAAATAGGTTTCATAAATAGCGACGTTGTGTGAAAACAAAACATCAAAGAAGAGAAAAGTTTGCTGAGATAATAAAACGCTCGCTTATGGGATAAGCATAACGTGAAGGGATTTTCTTCTACACGTTTACAAAAGTTTTATTCACAGAAAAAATTGTTTTTACACTATTGCTCTAGAAATCCCAATAAATGTTATGTCTAAATTTTTCTGTCTTAATGCATAAGGGATTAGAATTTCATTTCAATACTCATAACATCAGAGGATTTTTTAGCAAGCAAAAACTATCGAGTAATGTGTTCGCCTGCGACTGTTTTAGTTAACTATGGTCTTAAAAGGAGAATAGTGGCTGCGACAGGGGTAGTTTCATGGGAATGTTCTATATTTATTTGACGAGAATAATAATAATAATAAAATGATAATTTATATAGCGCTGTATCCCAGCCAGGAGCCGGGCTCACAGTTCTTTACATGGAGATAACACTACATATATTTATTAAATAAACATTCATATCATACCAACTACATAAATGACAATAGTTAGTACAACAGCTACGTTAGTCATTAAAAGAAATGTTGTTTCATTAATTTTGAAAATAAAGTTTGAAAAGATGTGTTTTCAGTGCAGTCTTGAAGGACTTAGCAGTTGAATTACTACGGATGTGTAATGGAAGATACTACCGATAATGGAAGAAACTACCGAGTAAAAGATCTAATGGGGGGAAGGGAGAGGGGGAAATTGAAAAAATAAATGTAGTCTTATAATAAATGAATATTCTTTTAGTAACGAGGATGAAGGTGAAGTGAACTTTTGAGTAGTTGTGGCATAGGGTAAAATAGAATGAAATTTTGTTATAAACTCATAAATAATATAAAAGCTCAAGTAACTAACTCACTCACTCATTTTATCTGCAAGCTATGACGTCATTGTTTGAGCTTATATTTTAATACAAGGTGTGCATCAGGAGGTGTGCAAAATACTTATGAATTTAAAATTATTTTTGAAATAGTACAACAGTCCATAGCAGATATAAAAAGCGTGTGGTGTTTCTCGCCGAAAAATAATATTATATGACTTCATTGTTTTAATTCTGGAAAAATGAACTACGTAACCTAATGATTTGAAGATTAATATTGAAAAAATTCTTTGACTACGTTTCAGGAATTTTAATATTTAGTAATTATCAAAAAATGATAAGGTAATTAGCTTTTGAAAAAAGTGAGCGCAGTAGGCGCCCTACAACCCATAGTAAACAACATAAAAGCTCTGGTCACTCCTCTGTCTCATTCCATAACGCTAAGAAACACAGTACAACAGTCCATAGAAGTTAAAAAGAAAGGTATCATTTTCGTTTCGAGATTAAAAGATCATGTGATGTTTCTCGCCTTAAAATGTTATATGACGTCATTGTTTTAGATTTTATTTTAATTTTGAAAAAAAGAACTCTGGAAGTTTAATATTTCGTATTAATTAAGCATTAAAAAAAAGCGTTGAAATGTTATTTTTTATTGTCGAACACACTGATTGGAACGCATGCAACATTTACGTAAGTTACTTGGTCTTAGGAAAAAAGTGGGCGCTGTAGTTCAAATATAAACAAGAAGTTGTTGCTATCAAGTAGTAATAGACAATCTTTTAGGAAAACATAAATTCCGAACCAGTGACAGCAACGAGAGAAAATAACTAACGACATACGCAATAAATTTATGTGTAAAAAAATAGGAATAATAAAATGTGGATCTCTATATGAAAAATAAGGAAAGAAAGTTTTAAAGTAAATTTTAATAACTATTTACAGGTTAAATTTCTAACGAAAGTTTCATTTTTTCTCCACTAAATTTGCACAAAATACAAAATATTTAAATGAATGATGCCTAACGTTACGCCAGATATATTTTGTTGAGTTCTATCTCAGTCATTGCCGGGCAGAACTAGGAAAACTATCAGGAATCTAAACAAGTTGAGATGGTATTAAACTGTGGATAACTACATTGTCTAGCATATTGAATCCCAAAAAGTGCACACTCGCTCTGTTTTGGTACAATCCAAAATTGCATGGTGGGGGTTTAAACGACTGTAAAGGTTATGTTTAGGTAAGGAAATGAAGATGAGTGAGAGAAACCATTTATCTGTTTTTTTATTAAAGGGTAGTGTTATTTTTTAAAAAAGAAAAAAAAACCTACGAAAGTTATATAATTGAGTGCCTGCCTAGTCTACGTTTATCTTAAATAAGTGTTTTTGTGATTTACGTTAATACAAAAAGAAATTCGTTTGACAAAGGGATTTCACGTTGAAGGCTTTGGGACGCATACTACGAATCTGTGAAGTAGTTAGGATTAAACAAAGTTATGTCAAGATAAGTATTCATATCGAAGACGTAAACATATACAACATGTCGATTGAAAAAATAAAATAATTATTGTAAATAGAAGCAGGCCAAGAAGCATCGTTGATTTATCAGAGGAACCTTTGTCAAAAGTAACACAGGCACTTCAGGCGTGTGTCTAGTCACTATGCCCACATTTTCACCTTGATGGTCGTAATGCCAAGTTCTGAACTTATTATGGGAGGCGCTACACATTACCATTGAGCATTTGGTGCGAGGCTCCCACAGTTACCCCATCGGTACTTCCGCTTTGACGGAATGAAACACTTGCCCAAAGATGCAGACGACAAGTCTGTCTTAGGGTGATGTGTCGTACTCTACCGGGAAGGGCTATTATCAGGTTGTGAAAGGGGGACGGCATGCTTCATGTATTAAATATATA
>MUZC01004739.1:161994-188902 GCA_002072015.1 Radix auricularia | reverse complement strand
TACGGACGGAGATTAAGAACCTTCATATTTAGGTGTGATTAATATCTCAGACCATGAGACATAATATCTTATTACGTAATGTTACTATTTTTAGACAACGTTCCTTAATTAGATAATTAACAATACGTTTGTGGGATACTCGCTATATATAAATATTTAATCACATTTTATCGTGATCATTAAAACATGTATGTAATACAACCACAAATATCAGCAAATTTCAACAATATCTAATCCGATAAAATAAGTTTGGCATCTACACAAAATTATTTTATATTAATATATTTTCGCCTTTTAAACTAGGTTTTCAAATTTTATTGAAAGATAAAACGGACAGTTCAAAAGCTTATGGTCAATTAGTGATGAAGTTAAGCCTATCGTTTAACTATATTAGTATAATATTTTTAGGTAGAAACGGTCCGTACAAAAAAGGGGAGCGAAAAATAATGAAGAAAACCCAACTTAACTGAATCATAAATTTGCTAAAAATATCGTGAATACTCTTAAATGGTTTGACGTTCAAGGGTATTAGAGATTGCAATGGGGGTCCAAGTTTATCAGGAAGAGGCATGACCCCTATCCAGTGCAAGTAGAAGCCCATTTGTTACTTTCTAGAGAGAGGTCGGCCACTCTGCTGTAGGAAGTTTTATGGCAGTAGTTCCAAAACTTCTTGCAAATAGCTCCTTAGTTTATCAAGTTAAATATATAAGGCCCGGAGTAAGATGATACTTAAAAATGACACATTACATTTAAGATTGAGTTGTGGGATTTATAATTATAATAAAAAAATAATTCAAATAAAAATATTGTAAGAGTGATAGTTTGTGGGGACAACACTGAGATATTACTATTAGGCTATGGCGGATTAAGGGGGGTGCTGATTGGGCTAAAGCATGGGGCACCCAATGATTTAATGGGCCCAAACTTATTATATTATATAATAAATGTTACTGGTCTGGGCCCCAGATGGGATTGCAGCCAGGCTCCCAGGTCAATTTTAATCCGCCCCGTCTATAGGGAATTTGAACAATTTAAATACGTCATGTTTATCATTAGCTATGACATAATTGGATAAATCATAACTAAATTCTTGAAAATGTGTGTTAGTTTTATACTAGGTACCTTAAAATAATTAAAAAGTATTAAAATATAACTGGGGCTGAGAAAGTTGTGTTAAACAGGGTGTAAAGCAATGATTAAATTTTAAGTACACTGATGTAGCATTCACTTCTATTTCCAGTGGTTAAAAAATACAAGTTTTACACCATTGAATTCACGTAACATCACACAATTTTTTCCGGCTTTTTGTAATCAATATCAACGTTGCTAGACATTAAAACGTCATCGATTTGTACCACTATTTGAAGTCATCGTATTTTGTAATCAAAACATCATCTAATGTTCATCGTGGTTTAAAAATATTTTCATAGCTGCACAATTCTATCTACAAGTAAATTAGTAATTTAAGATGAAGCTGCGGGCTAGTTTACATTTAAAAGCGGGCAGCATTTTGACTCGTCACTGAATTTAGCTATCCTTTATTTTTTAAATATTCTTATTAGTTACAGACGCATTATACAGAAGATTATTGAATCCTACGCTTACCCAAGGTTTGTTTCCAGTCTTGCATATTTATTATAGTTATACATTTTGATGCAGTTTTGGTATTCCTGCTTTCCTCGGGCAACCCAAGCCACGTCTGAATTCTGGACGTGAAGAACGAGAATTTGCATGAGTTCGTTGTTGCATATGCATTGAAAAGTGTTTTTATCCCTATGTCTATGTGAGTTTGTATTAGTTTATCCTTGCGATGTATTTCCAAGCTAGAATTAATTACCTTATGTAATATTACTGCTTAAAACTTTTTTCCGCTAGTATTTCAATGTTTAATGATTAACTATTGGTGTATCTCTCGTAAGTTTTAAATATACTTCATGAATAAATATGGAAGTTATTTTTGAATTTGTTCTAGTTTATAAATGTTTTCTTTGGTGGACGGGTTACATACATACGATATATATTATACTACAGGTCTCACCAATTCGAGGTATTGTTTCAGTTTTATTATAATGTTAATACATCTGTAAAAGTTTCTCTTTATAAAGCCTAAGGTTTTGCTTGATTTTTTAAATACTTCATTGACATTGGGATTCCATGATAATTTGCTCATTTATTATTACACAGAAATATTTTTCATCTTTAGTTTGGTTTAATGATTTTTATTTGTTTCCTTTTCCTTGTTAGGCTACTCTTAACAGTTGACACTTTCCTGGAAGACGAGCTCCAATTAGTTTTCCATTTTATTAACACATCTAGGTATTTTTGTATAAGTTTGCTATCTTGTTTTATTTGTTCTATAAATTAAACACTCATCAGCAACTAACCTTCATTTTGTTCCTGTTGAGACGTTGGGTAAAAAATGTATATACATTGAAAAGAGTGGAGGACCTAACACAGGTCCGTGTGGAACTCCTGAGTTAACAGTTTTTGGGGGTTTTATTATTGTTATAATTATTGAAGTTTTCTCTCTACCCAAAAGGAATTCTTGGATCCAATCATGTATGGGACACGATATTTAAAAGTAATTAAGATTTTTTGAGTAAACTATAGTGGTGAACTTTGTGTAATGCTTTTGAGAAGTCTAGTAATAAACCGTGGTTTATTAGCTGTCTGGTTTGGATTACTGAGAAATACGTAGTTATTCCAGTAAGAAATAAATTCCCAGATAACTTGCTTTTCAATTTCTTTAGCCAAAAATTAGATTTGACTTTTTTAAATATTATCTTGTGTTGAAGATTGTTCCAGGTGATGTTAGCCATTGGCAGGAAGGAGTTTCTTCAGTATTGTTTTCTTGTATTTTTTCCAGTTGGTGTGATTTTTGAAAATTAAAATTATTTTATATAAGCTAAATACCCAGGCTGCAGTGGAAATTTCAGCCATCTATCTATACGGGACTTTGAGAACTTGTGATGCGTGCTGTTCATTTGTGATGCGTGATGTTCATTAGTGATTCGTGCTGTTCATTTCTGATGCGCGCTGTTATTTTGTGATGCGTGCTGTTCTTTTGTGATTAAAGTGAAAGAATAGATCAAGAACAATATAATTTCGGACTCCTATCTACATGGGAATTTGTAAATGCATCAAATAAGTTTAATATTAATAGGAGGAACAGCTGAAAGCTAAACGAGGGAGAAACACACAACGTTCACATGAAATGAGGAATGGCGACAAATTGTTTGTCAAATGTCAATGTCTTCATGTCTGTAAAAATAAGATGTTTAGTTAGACATTTTAAAAAATGAATTATTAATAAAAACATTTTACCTTACAAAATAAATTGAATTTTAAATAAAATTTCTACAGCACCATTAACACAGCAGGAGTGTTCTGCCCTTAAAAGTTGTAGTGCTTATTTAAATATATGGAAATGATTATTTATTAAGTGTGTATATGTATGCAGTGATTTAAGTCCAGCCTTCTTTTTATTGTATACATAAATTTAGTGATTAGCTTAGTCTTGAGAATTTTAACTTTTAGCAAAAGATTACAACTGAAATTAAACACATGAAGTCTTTAATACACTTATAGAACTTAAAGGAAGAAAGTCAAATTAATCTATATATAGACCAAATTAATATACATCAAAACTATTTTGTGTAAATAGTGTGTTCTGTTTTGTCGCTTTCATCAAAACGGTCCTATTTACAAATCGACTCCAATATCTAAAATATCTAAGCTGTTTCGCTGAGGGGTGCAATTCTTTGATTATTCTTGTTTTCCCCTATGACATTAGACTATATTTTGTAAATTATGAAAAGAAGAAGCACACTTTTTCTCACTTCCCACCAGCTTTTTCCTGTTTTTGTTTCGGATAAACAAATAATTTATTTGTCAAGTATGTTTAAGATGGATCGATAGGTAAAAATTTTGTAGGCAAGAAAAAATATACATTTGAAGAACAATAATGTTGTTGGTATCGTAGAAATAAATGGTGTAATAGTAAGTTCACTTCGATGTAACAATTCAAATTAGTTATCAGGTTCATATAACTTAAATTTGGTCTAGGTATAACCATCAGTACAGTAGCCTATGATTTTATTGTAATAGCTTTGCTAATTTAAGAGAAAACTATGAGTCTTAAAAAATATAAAGATTTTGACTCATTTAAGAAGTTGACAAAGTGAGTGAAAAATGACAAATATATATTATGTTAGTGTCAAAGTCTATTCAAACTTGCAAACACATTGTTTAGAGTGTAAATATCTTATAAGTTATCAAATAAATCCTAACTTTTAAAAAATGTTGTTGTTTTTTTAAAAAGGAAAAAAAAATCAATTTTTCACTTTATTTACACATAACGAGATATTTTTATTTTGAGAATTGACTTCCTCGTAAAATTCACTAACTATTTTAAAAGTATTAACTAAATTTAACTGTGAGTTTGTAAAAATTTGACGACTACCGACGTCACGTAAAAAAACAGTATCTGTTTCGACCCCACACCATGAGACTATTTGAAATAATGAAATATTTGTAACAGGAGCTGTAAGAAAAAGAAACTGTGACCCCCCTTCCCCCGTTTTAGTTTTCTCTCTAAAAGGCAATAAGTACTTAGTTCAAGGCGCTAAAAACTAAATTATTAATGTTGTCAATGTAGTTTCCAAAAGATTTTCAAGAAACTTACAGTCTATTTATTTATTTATTTACTTTTTAAGTTACAGCTTTTATGCAATTGTTATAATTTTTAAAAGGAATGCCTACAAATTTGTAGAACAATGATGCTTGAATTTTAGAAGCAAGTTTTAGAGGAATTTGTAAGCTAAAAATAAATTTGGAGAAATCTTGACTAGGGATTTAGGTGGTAAGCATTTATTTGTATAGAAAAAATGAATTTTATCAAATATAAATAAAGGATGGACGGAATAGTATCAAGATTTATATTTAAAAATAATTAAATCTAATTTGGAAATATTTGACCTGAGTCACAGCTTCCCACATAAAAATGACTCATTAATTTATGCGTGAAGAAATTAGAATTCAGATACTATTATATGTCGAGTTAGGAATCACTAAACTTAACTAGCAATTTCATTTACACGTGTAAAAAAATAAACCCCATGCATCGTGTGACCACGTATCCATACTATACAGAAAAAATCCGTAAAAAGCCACTGCCCTTTACCACACAGCTTATTTAAAGAGGGGTACAGGAAATGTGCTTACTGAAATTAGACAATAAAAAAAAAGACTTTTGAAAGTGCACAGCTCAAAATAAAGTCTCTGAAAAAAATACTGCACAAAAAATAACTCGTATTGAACGTCCGCTTAAAGATGTTCAATATGGAAATGAGACATAATTTTCTCTCTTTGTCTCTACAGTTTACAGCTTTCAAGCATAATGGACATTTACAAAAACTATACTAAAACCATCTGCGGGGTAAAAAGAACCCTCTTGACAAATTTGGTCCCTAACCATTATATAGTTATCCGTGATTGTGTAACTGAGAGTCGAAGAGTGAAATATACAAACATACTTAGATACAAACACCAACTGAGCTTTATATATTAGATAATGCTATCAGTTTGGACTGAGACTTAGACAAAAACTTTTAATGATGTTATTAAATTAATTATTTAATTCTACTAGTATAAGACATAATAATTATTAGGAATTATAAATATTAATAGCATCCGTGTATATTATTAGTTGGGCCTATATTTCTATGATGTTATTAAAATTGATTATTTAATTTTATTAGTATAACACATTATAATAATTACCTATAAATTATGAATACTAATAGCATTAGTGCATATCTTTAGTTTGGCCTATATTTCTTTGTAAATTTTCTTTAATTTTAGGCCTACTAATAATAAATAGTGGAAGCATTATTAGCTTTGTAGTATTGAATATTTTTTCATACTAAAACTATTAGCAAATATTAGTATTAGTGTTTTGATTTTGTTAAGGCGATAAAACAAAATTGCCGGAATTTAGGACAAGTGCAGAACGATGCGCCAAAGAGTATGTAGTACCTACCTGCAGTGTTACTCTGTGTAACTCACTGTGTTACTCAATGTAACATTTTGTAACGTTCCCTTTATGTTAATCGTTGTCCAGTGGCATAGCAAGAACTTTTGCCGCCCTGAGCGGTCTCCAATTTGCCGCCCTTTTTAGAGGTCATCCATAAATGACGTCTCGCGTTGGGGGGGGGGGGATTCGAATATTTGTGACGAGAGGGAACTTTTAATAAATTTGACGTCACATAAAAAAAACCGCGTAACTTTAAATAAAAGTTCCACTTAAAGATTTTATTAATGAAATTTTATTTCATGATGTTTTAAATTTCTTTAATTGGATGTGCGTAACATTTTAATGAATTACCGTACGTTAATTTGTGCTACTTTTAATGCAATATAAACGAAATAATTTTTTTAAAAAAATAATACCCTTACAATACTTGTATGAAAACAGAAACAGTAACATAAATTAATTACAACTTGCAAGTTAAACACAATATTTGAACCACCATGCCATGTAGGTACTTGTTCGCCAATCATTCTGGGCATGTGGAAATCCCACTCAAAAACTGCGTTGGCGATATTAATAGCACATATTTTTCGGCCCCGCGGCGACGAGTTTTTGTGGGTAGTTTTCATTTAAAGGCGTAATCTGTGACGTATACCGATTGATTTTACAAACAATTTGATACCTTTTTTGAGCAATCTTAATTTTTTTACCGAATTTGCGTTAGTTATAACAACTAAAATATAAACAAACAATTGTTGTGCGACCAGTTCTTTAAGACTCGCAATTATGAATATTCTTGTTTCGCCTAGGTTTTACTTTACCCCTTCAAAATATTTAGGGGGTGGAGGGGTCGTCGTAAATTGCTGTACTTTTTTAACTGCCCACAAATGCCGCCCGGGGCGGACCACCCCCACCGCCCCCTCTAGCTACACAACTGTCCTTGTAATTGTTATATTATTTTTTATTTACTCTGTGTAAATACCCATCCGTGTATTTGATTACTCTGTGTATATATAGCTCTGTGTTCTGAGTCTTAGTTTGTCTGTGTTCATCTTATTCTGTATTTTCTAAAGGAATTCTATCATCCACTTCGACTGTTTAATTATGCGCTTTAAACCCAGTATTAAATTTACATGGCTTTATTAAGAATCAATGGACCAAAAAAAAAATATTCAACTTGTCAAACTACTTGTGCACCACAACCAACACCCCCATTCAACCTTAAAAGAAGAGGAGACATAATTATTGGTACATGGAATGTAAGAAGCTTACAGTCGACCGGGAAAGCGAAAGAATTGACCCACGCATTGGAACGATACCAATGGAATGTCATCGGACTGTGTGAGACCCGATGGAAAAGCTTTGGAGAACTCTCAACAGAAGATGGACACAAAATCTACTTTAGCGGCAGGGAGGACAGACATGAACATGGAATTGGATTCCTCATCCATAAAAATACAACAAACTCAGTCATAGGTTGTCATCCTGTCACCAAGCCGCATCATCATCATTCGCCTGAAAGCCACACCCTTCAATATCACAATTATACAGATATATGCTCCTACATCCAGCCATGATGAATGGGGCCTTCTATGACCAAGTACAGGTCATCGTGTATCAAACACGAAAGAAAGATATTATCGTCGTCCAAGGTGACTGGAATGTGAAGATTGGAGTAGATGTATGTACCAACTGGGCAGATACTTAAGGACACTCTTGCAATGACCTGACCAACGATAGAGGGCTTCGACTCCTCGAATTTGCACGATACAACAACCTCCTTCTAGCTAACACAAATCATGCATTAAAGCAGCTAACGCTAGAAGCTTCCCTGGAGCGGACATCGGCAGCGACCATAATCTGGTGCTGATGACTTTCAATCTCCACCTGAAAAAGATAGCAAAACAAAGCAATTCACGATTACGCTTTGATCTTGAGAAACTAAAAGATCCAGAAATCGCAGAGGTAATAATTGGAGGGACATTTGCTCCACTGACCACACTATATGAGTCAGAAACGGATATGGTCAAAGATCTAATCACTTTCACCTTCAATACCTCAATAATTGAGACAGCAAAAGATGTACTTGGCAAGAAACATGCAATAAAAAAAACATGGGTCTCCACGTATATTCTAGAGCTATGCGATGAGAGAAGAAAATATAAGAACGTAAAGAATACTACAGAAGGAGTAACCAAATACAGAGCAATCAATAAAAACATCAGGAAAGAAATGAATAAATCAGAAAACGGATAAACGAGCAAAAACTCGAGGAGGTCTCTACCTTGAAATATCTAGGGGTTATGATATCCGATAAAGGCTCAAAGCCAGAAATTCTTGCCAGAATGGCCCAAACAACTGCAGCATTAAGCAAACTTAAACACATCTGGCAAAGCAAGGCGCTCTCCTTGAGATCAAAGATCCGACTAATGCGCTCTCTGGCGATGTCAAGTCTTCCTGTATGGTTTATGAGGCTTGGACGCTCACCACAGACCTCCAAAAAAGAATTAATGCGCTAGAGATGACATGTTTCGAAAGTTACTAAACATCTTCTACACGGCGCACATTGCGAACGAAGCGGTCCGCCATAAAATAAGTGCTGTCATTGGTCCTTACGAGGACCTTCTCACCTCAATTAGAAAGAGGAAATTACGATGGTACGGACACGTGGCAAGATCTGGATGTCTCTCAAAGACGATATTGCTAGGCACAGTCCAGGAAAGATGGAAAAGAGGCAGACCAAGAAAGAGTTGGGAGGACAATATCAAAGAGTGGACCGGCCTGTCATTTAGCGATTCCCAGATGGCAGCTCAGAACCGTGATACATGGCATAGGAGAGTGTGCAGCTCAAAATGGTGCCCCAACGACCCAGCGTCGGGTTAAGGGACAGTTAAAGTTCAAGTAAAACTACAAAAAAATTGCCGAAAATGAACAAAAGAATATAATTTTAAATTGCATATCAAACGATATTTTCTAAAAGAAAGACAACCCATTTTTTGTTTAAATACTTATTTATTACATAAAGCACACAGAGATGAAGAATATCTTGTTGCATTTCTTTTTTTAATAAATAGAAATTAGAAAGGTTTACAATAAAAAAGTGTTTCTCCCCATATAATTTTGAAAAATATTTTTTAAAATTAATTTTAAAAAAAAAGGTCAACACAACACTGCTTAATTTATTAAGTTAAAAATTAAATGTCTCAAACATCATTATTATTTCCGGTTACCATTCAACGTGGTATTATATTATATGACTATAATATCAGTCCAGGCGCTAGACCTTACAAACTAGGTTATAAAACATTACTTCTTCTTCTTCGTTCTCAATATTGAATATTGAGTTTTGCGTGCCACGAGTTTTGCGCCAATTGACCCGTGGTCTCTGACTTCAGCCTGCTGTATTTTCTGGATTGGCTTCCAGAGCCTTTGGTCAGCCAAGACCATCTGCAAGGCAGCAGTTGTTTTTTTTTTTTTTAGCAGTGTGCAGCGTTCACATGCCAAGGCTAAGGGTTCCACAGATTACCCCGCCACTTTTCACCCATTTGGGGAAACAAGTCCATGGCTTCCCATGGATTAGAACTCGTGACCATCTGTTCGACAGTCTAGCGCGCTTGCCACTCGACCACCGCATTACTAATCTCCCTCTAATTTTGCGCCAACTATTTATTGCATGAATATTTTAATCTCGGGACCAAATAAAATATTTTACTCAACAAATACATATTGTAAAATTTTTAACTTTTAAATTCTTCACATGTCACCAGTTTTATTACAATGAGAATCACATCCGTTACAGCTGCATAATGACATAAGTTGTTGCATATGTTTATACATATCTGAATTTAATTTTATAAATTTATATTGACAAATATATTTTATTAGTCTACTTAAAAATAATATTAATGCATGAATCATTTAAAATGTAGTCTTTTGAATGTGCAACAGAAAAAAAAAGTATTTTAAAAATATAATAAACATTATATTTTACACGGCGTTTACTGTCAATTGCTTGCCTTACCACAGACCAGCTGACTGAAAGCCTTAGCGAACTTTGAACTCATGGTGACATAAATGATGAAATTAGTTGACGTGTAAATATGAAAGCAAGTTGCGAAGATGATTCTCTTGTATTTGTGCGACAGGTCAATGTTCATGAAGAAGCAGAAAGATAAGATAATACGTGGTGAGAAAGACAATAAGGCAACACAACAAACTATTTTAAATAACTTCATATCTCTTTGTCGCTTAAACGAATTATTCACTGACTTCTGCACACGAAACTTGGCAGAAGATAAATGCAGGGATACGCCTATGGCAAGGTTGCTGAATAAAATGATAAACATAGGAAGTAAGTATAAGAAAACAGTGTTGAGAATAAACAAAAAATACATTTGCCCAGCGAACATCGCTTCATCACCTGACACGAACGCATTTGTGTTGACTAACAAATAATTGGGTAAAGTGAAAGCGATCGTGTACAGGATGACGAACACGATGATGGTCTTAACATTAAAAGGTGTAAAAATTCTAGAAACTGAAAAAGGAAACACAACAGCAACGAGCATTTCAACAGCGATGACAGCCACTTGGAAAATACCGATGATTAGTGCAATGTTGTGCAAAGGTGCGTAACTTTTAAAATAAACTTTTTCAAGATTTTGACTTAAGTCCACATTAATTCTGACTATAATCCGATGCAACCCAGTTAGGAAATCAGCCGATAAATAAACTAGGTCACAGACGGCGATGGAGGTCAGGAGGATGTTGGTAGTGTCACTGAAGCTGCCGAGTTTGACCAAAACCAGTGGCGGCGTTAGGTAAGCGCGGGGCCTAGTGCCAGCCATGACCCCGCGGGGCCAGAGTACTAGTAAAGATCGCTAAGCACCAGTATGATATGGTATTTCTTCTTCTTCTTCGTTCACAATATTATATATTGAGTTTTGCGTGCCACGAGTTTTGCGCCTATTGGCCCGTGGTCTCCGACTTCAGCCTGCTGTATTTTCTGGATTTGCTTCAATAGCCTTTGGTCAGCCAAGACCATCTGCAAGGCAGCAGTTGTTTATGGCAAGTGATGCAGCGTTCACATGCCACGGCTGAGGGTTCCGCGCATTGCCCCGCCGCTCTTCACCCAATTTGAGCTGGGTGGAACTCGGGGACGCCCTAGGCCCCGGGAAAGGGTCCCTGGTTTCCCATGGATTCGAACCATCGGAGCGCCAGTCAGGCGCGCTTGCCACTCGACCACCGCGGCCTCCGCTATGGTATTTAAAAATATGAAATATTTTGATTATTGTGTAATTTTAATAACGCGTGTCACATTTTTATTAAATTAGTACAAGTTCATTATTTTCTCTGGTCTATAAACAACGGTTTATAAAAGGGATTTGCTGAATGCTAAATCTGACCTATTTTCCACTAACGGTGTTATGCTTTCAAAGACGTCTAGAGCTATGCTACGGAATTTGACCTTCAAAAAGGATTACAAGAGTGCCTCTTTCGTTTCTTTACAATCGTTTCCAGCATACGTTCTACCATCCACTCTTTGGTTCTACATGCATAGGCTATTAACCAGGACGAGACATGTTCAGGACCGAAACGCGGGGCCTACCTGAGTGCGGGGCCTGGGGCAGTCGCCCCAGTTGCCACCCTCAAACGCCGCTCCTGACCAAAACCATGATAGTCACTACGTTGCCGAGTATGTCCCAGGTACTGAAAAGACCACAGAAGAATTTGGAAAAAATTGACGTTGTCAAGAAATAGAGCAGGTGTTGATGGAACGAGTAGCCGCGATCATCGTCATAGTATTCCGATTCGTATTCTTACTCATCCAAGGGAGCAGGTTTGATGAACTTGGAAAAATTCATTCTTCCTGTAATTTTTTTTTTTTAATTTTGATTACCCTTTTATGTTAGTTATAGGATTAAAAAAACAAACAAAAAACTGGAGAAACTTATAGAAAATAATATGACATTTCTATGCGTCTAGGCAAGGGAAAGTTTTCAAATATAAGTAATTAAAAATAAAAATTAGACCAGCGAAAATAAATTCCCTATTATATTATATAGAAATTTCAAAAACCATAAAATGATTTTCATACTTTAATTTGCAACAAAGTTTCATCCTGAGCTGACCATCTAAAACTCATTGTTTGCTTACAGTTTGTTGAAAACTTGTTGTTGAGGCTTAAATGAACCAAGTAATTTGTGCTGCTAAACAACACGCTGAAGATATTCAGGATATATTCTAAAAGCTTTTGAATCTCCGAGAGAAATGTAAATTCGGTCGGGGCTAGATAGGGAAACAAAAGAAGCACAGAGAACGGAAAAAGCATTAGAAATTTTTATTGTAAACATGACAAACATCGTTTTGAATCCATCCTTTCTAAAATTCCGGATTTCCTGGTTCCTGTGAGAATTATTGTAGCACAGAGGGAGTGAAAAGTAAAAGACGACCGAACACACGAAAATAACCGCAAATGGAATTATTACGACGACGATTTTACCAGCTACTTCCCCAATCCTCATGTGGAGGGAGTTAAGTGGGAGAGGGGAGGGAAGGTCTCTCCTCTCACGGGCTTGTATTGGTTTGTCAAAGCAAGTTGGATTCCTTTTATATGAAACATCAGACACCGCCTTTCTTTCCTGTCCATCTGTGATAAAACTTGTTGCTCAATAGGATCAACAGTTAGAAAAAAAAACAACAACAAAATGCCCGAGAAAATCTAGGTTCAGTATATTATTTATCACCGGAAATCCGAAATGAATTCATCCAGCTATTTACATCGACTGTAAGGAATCAGCTGTTAGGTGAAATCAGAAAACACAAGTACTACGGTATCTTACTTGACTCCAATCGATATAGGACACCGGAAAAGCTTTCTCAAGTCATCAGATTTGTGGATGTGGATTTACAAACTAAAAGTAACTATCAAAGTATCATTTTCAGATTTTGCACAGATACATTCCAAAGACGCAAAGAGCCTTGAAATAGGTATCATAGAGAAACTGTAATCTAATAGCATACCACTATCCGACTGTCGGTCACGATGTTATGACAATGCTTCTGTAATGACCGGGAATGTATCCGGTATTCAACAGCGAAAATGTGCTAGAAATTACAGAGCATTGTTCATCAACTGTGTCAACCACAGCTTAACATTTAGCAAGAGTACACTCAACTAAACACGATCCAGTTGTTATCACATTTTTTGGAACAGTTGAAAGTATAAATTTATGTTTTCTCCCTTTCAACAAATCGTTGGGAAAAAATTAAAAAAAGAGTTGTGCCAATCACAATGAAGAGGGAGTCTGAAACACGTTGGATTGCACGATCAGAAGCTGTTATAGCAATTTATGAAGGAATTTATGACATAGCAGGACTGTTGTCAAAAATTATCAGAACATACACATATGAAGCCTGACACCAGAATTGATGCAGAAGCTTTGCTGGTAGGTATATAAAACTTTAACTTCTTGATTTTAAACATTTCTGGAACATCATACTTGATAAAATTGATAGTGTCCAGAAACGGTTCCAGAATCCTACTGTGAGTTTCAAGGACGCTTAATCTGATCTTGAATCGCTTGAGCAAGAAATTGTCAACATTCGTGTTAATTTAAGTCATGTTGCGGTAGACAATGGGAAAGAAGATGCACAACTTGGAGAATCGAGGTTGACAGAAGATTAGACGACATTGGACGATGCCTTCGAGAATTATAAAGAGATGCAGAACTTTCTCCATCAGAAGAAATTGCAACTGCTATGAACAGCGAAATTGATAAACTCCAACAGGAGATATCAATACGGATTTTACTAGACGTCAAATCTCTTCTTGCTGAAACAAAAGTCGATACGCTTCATTAAAATTGCTTAGATTTGGCTAATTTCTACGAATTGTGTACATAAATCAAAGACTAAAAAATGATGCTCAGTACCCGGACTGAAATTCTAACGGAAACTACTTTGGATCTTCTCGATTTTATTGTTTCATATGGAGATGACGTATTTCCGAATCTGCGCATTTCACTTCAAATACTTCTAAAAATTGCTGTTTCAACTAATAGCTGTGAGCGGTCCTTCAGCAAAGTAAACCTTATTTTGTCTTAATTACGTGCTTCAATGGATCAAGATCGTCTAGATGATCTTGCACTCCTTAGCATCGAAAGAGAACACTTGAGAATATCCATTTTAACAGCGAGATTGACGACATTCAAATCAAGGAAGATCAATTTATTTAAGATTATGTCTATTCGAGTCATGTATAATTAGTAGAGTTTTTTTTTCAAATAAATTGTTTATAATCGTATAGAGAATTATTAATCTGTATTATATTTCATTAAAAAATCATTTGCTTCAAAATATGAACCATATAAACCGTAAAATTTCAAAATTTTCTTGGGGGCTCAGTGAGCCCCCAGAATTTTTTGGTCCGTCAAGGGGCGCAGAATTTGTGTCATGCCCCCAGGCGCACGAGACCCTAGCTACGCCACTGGATCTGGCATAGAGAAAAGAGACACAAGAACTAATAGGCCTGAAATTGTGTATTTCAGGCTGACGGGCCTAAAGGCTCGATGAGAAATCGCTGGGAAACAAAGAGAGGACACTCTTTCTACACCCAGGAGCGCTGTGAGATGAATGCTAAAATACCAGGCTCTGTACTTCCAGTGGTTGATTGAAACAATGCATGCTAACAATAAGTAGCAGTGCCATACAACATCAAAGTCTCTCACGATATCGGCTATGACTGCTACTAAATTTGTTATGGGACAAAACAGGTCGGACACAGCCATGGTCGAGGTGATGATGTTGTTGAAGTGTTTGAAACCCAGCTGTTTGAGAACCTTAATGGTGAGGACGTTGACTGCCACACTCCACAAGCAAAGAACAGGAAACAGGCATTTATTGGAGATATAAAATATTCTCAAAGGCGACGATTTTTGTAGATTGAGTTTTCTCATGTTATAATGGCCGACGTCTCCATCCATCCTTTTAACTTCACTGAGAATTTGAGCTGAAATGCTATCATTTAATGAAGTATTCGCTGGTGAATTCAAGGGCATATTCACGGATCTGTATCGATTGAACTGAAAGTGATTATTGATGAATTCAATCAACATATAGGACATTTTGTTTCCTCAATTGCACTTAAAATAATGACACTTAGACTTTTTGGGTGTTCTCATATTTATCGTCAAGTAAACAAGCTAACCACAATTTTAATTATATATACAATATATATATTTATATATATATTAGGGCTGTAAACGAATAATTTCAATTTAATAGTTAACTTTTGAAAAATTAACGATTAATTAATCGTAAACGTCTGTATATCTTTTAGGATCCGGTCAGTAACTGTCTGGCTATCTTATCTTATTTGATTTATATATACGCTCCTTCCATACAGAAGATTTTTGTGTCCAAAGACAGTCACGAGAGAAGCACGATATTGAGGAGAGATAAAAAGGTCACGTGACAGATGCCTGTAAAAATATTCGAGAGAGAGAGAGAGAGAGAGAGAGAGAGACAAGATGGCTGTGTTATATATCTACACCATGTGAAGATTGAAGTTTAATCGTATACATATTAATTTGCGTTTTATCGGATATAACAGTATTAGCGTTTATTTTATTGACATAAAGGTTTCAATCGAATCATTTTATGGTTGAAGCGAAGTATGTCGACGTGACGTCACGGTGCTACCTATTTCTAGAAAAGAAATTTCTATAAATTCTAAAAGGATTATAAAAATGGAAGGTTTTAGGGTTTGGGTTAGGCATAGCTATAGAATTGTCGGAAAATTGAAGGTTTTAGGGTTTGGGTTAGGTATAGCTATATAATTTTAATTTTATGGCTTTTTAAGGAAGGTGCTATAACAACAAGAAAGGCCGCCATGACCGTGACGTACTTCGCTTTTACCCATTTTACGAGAGATGTTATCGTTTGATAGCGCCTACTAAAGCATATGAAAAGTGATGCGTGACACAGACCGGCTCGGTCTGTTGGACAGTGATGCAGCTTTCATAGGCCAAGGCTATGAGGGTTTCTATAATTGCCCAGCCGCCTTCATTTCACTGAATGTCTTGGGTGCCCTGGGGTGGACTCAGGGATGCCCTGGGGGGCGGGTCCTTGAATTCGAGCCGGTGACGATCGGTACACCTGCCGAGCGCGTATGCCACACGACCACCGTGCCCCTATTAGGATACGGACAGGTCCTGTTAAAGCGAGGTTCAGTAACTCACGAGTCTGCTTACCTTGTAATAACATCCGTGCTCGAAAATTTTACCTGGCAATTGACTTGAGCTACAAAGTAAGTATTTTTACTCGCGTTTTAAATATCACTATAACTCATTTCAAATTTTGTTTTTCTTTCATTATTTACATTTTTTTCACTGCTAATTCTCTTTAAATAATTATTTCCTATATCGATTTCTCCACTAAACAGTGTGTAAGGAATCTAGTAGTATACTTTAGTCTAATAGGATTAAAGACAAACTGAATATTATTGAAATAATACATATGGAAAACGGCACGCTAAAACTGCTAGAAATCTGTATTTTCCTGGAATATTAGATCAGTTGCTACAAAAGGTGTACCGAGATATTTTTTTTTTAGAGAATAGTTTAAAGAGTTCGTTAATTTATTATTTCATGGTTGTTTTCCCAAGTGAAAAAAATAGTTTTGAAATACTTTAAAGGATAATTTAAAAATACAGTTAATTATCTGTTTTAATATTATTCCTTATGGGTACCGCATATTTTGTACTGTAAATAACAATTGAGGTGATAGAATATTTTTTTTTTACTTTTGTCATAAACGAATACAGACGTAACTGGTATTACCTCCCATTTACACATAGCCCAGTTCTTCGCGGTTCACTTAAGTAGCGATTGATTAAAATTGGACTTCGATTACCAAGTCTTAACGGGACTAGGCTGTTTTTAAACTTGTATAAATGATCTCTACAAGTGATGTGAGTGTGTATTTTTGACTCACTGTGTGTCCGTCTGTATGTGTGTGAGTGTGTCTGCTGGAGTTAGAATTTCAGAACACGAAATAACAGTTTAACATTTGTTTCTGCTAAATGGTGGTCTGTGTTTGTTGGCCTGGTCAAATCTTGTTATTGAATCAATGAATAAAACTTGTAAAAATTTTTGACTAAGTAATAACTTTTTAATTAAATACTTTTAATATAAGTATTGTGATGCATTGACATTTTCATTTCTATGTTAATGAAATGTACCACACTTAGCGGTGCTTCGTTACTTCACCATCGGTTATGAGAAAACCGATCACCAGCCAATGATATATCTCATTTCTTATCATCGGCTTAAACGGAGGCATGTGTTTAAAAATATTCAATTTTTTTTTTAAATCCGGAAAGCATGAATAATTTACCATGTGCAACACACACAAATAGTAAAGAAAATACTTTTTCATTATTTTTGTCTTCTAATTTCACTGGGATGTCAGCGTCGACTATAATAATGTTGAGTTTTCAACGCCATTAAACGTTATTTGTGATTTCTTTACAGTGCATACATATTATCTATGATATAGTTGTTTTTTTTTTTTTTTAAATATATTTTATTTGACTAAAATAGCACATGATTTATTTAAGTTTTTAAAGTTATCAATGAGAACATCTTATTTCATCTTTCTTAAATGTACGTACAGATACAATGGAGAAGCTTTATATTTCAATCATGTAAAAGACTTTATATCTATTAGAGGTGTTCAATATTTTAATATTTCAGTTGAACACTACTTATCAAATTTCCCTTTTGCATTTTCTGTTGCTTTTGATTATGCAATAAATAATTGCGTCCTCGTGCTTAACACTATTGAAAAGTTTGATGGTTAATGCTCAACCCATTCCACAATTGTAATGTCACTGAACTCACTGCGAACGTTAATTTTTTACCCAGCAATTAAGTCCAACCTAAAAGATTAGTCTAACCCAGGAATTAGTCTTACTCAAGAGTTTAGTCTAACCCATTAGTTTAGTCTGACCCATTTGTTTAGTCTGACCCATTAGTTTAGTCTGACCCATTAGTTTAGTCTAACCCATTAGTTTAGTCTAACCCANTTTTTTTTTTTTTTAAATATATTTTATTTGACTAAAATAGCACATGATTTATTTAAGTTTTTAAAGTTATCAATGAGAACATCTTATTTCATCTTTCTTAAATGTACGTACAGATACAATGGAGAAGCTTTATATTTCAATCATGTAAAAGACTTTATATCTATTAGAGGTGTTCAATATTTTAATATTTCAGTTGAACACTACTTATCAAATTTCCCTTTTGCATTTTCTGTTGCTTTTGATTATGCAATAAATAATTGCGTCATTGTGCTTAACACTATTGAAAAGTTTGATGGTTAATGCTCAACCCATTCCACAATTGTAATGTCACTGAACTCACTGCGAACGTTAATTTTTTACCCAGCAATTAAGTCCAACCTAAAAGATTAGTCTAACCCAGGAATTAGTCTTACTCAAGAGTTTAGTCTAACCCATTAGTTTAGTCTGACCCATTTGTTTAGTCTGACCCATTAGTTTAGTCTGACCCATTAGTTTAGTCTAACCCATTAGTTTAGTCTAACCCAGCAGTTTAGTCTGACCCATTAGTTTAGTCTGACCCATTAGTTTAGTCTAACCCATTAGTTTAGTCTAACCCATTAGTTTAGTCTAACCCATTAGTTTAGTCTAACCCATTAGTTGAGTCTAACCCATTAGTTTAGTCTAACCCAGTAGTTTAGTCCGACCCATTAGTTTATCCTAACCATGTAGTTTCATTAGCCCAGAAGTATTTTGATATTTGAATGCTCAAGTCATTATACCACTTCCTCTGCGTGAGTGCTCAATAACTTGCAGAAATATTAATGATAGAGAAATATTAAAGATTATGCATGTAATAAATACCTTAAATATTTTTAAAATTAGAAGCAGCCTATCAATTCACTACACTTACTTTGTCTACGTAATTTATATTACGATACAATTTAGTTAGGAGATCTTTTTTTTATTAGACTGGTCAAGAAATGGTCAAAACCATACCTAGGTAAGTCACTGTCAATGATGCCAATGTTATCTTGAATACCAGGATGAGCCAGTATCACGAAAGAGCTCCGCCTTCTCTAGTATGCTACACAAATATTATTTCGATATTAATGAGGACATAATCCTACTTTTTTTTATTAAATCAAACCGAATCGTGCTCTCCCAATTTTACGATTAGACAAATGGATTTGCGAAACCAAATAAATAGTTTCCTGCTACGACGACGACAGTTTTAGCAGAAGACAAAAACGTCTGCCAAAGACAAGTTGAACTTGTGCTTCTGTGATCCTCTAAAGAATGTATGAGGGCTAGAAGTAAAACAAATTCAGACATAAGGCCGTTGTCTTAGATCAGGGGTCTCCAAACTTTCTCTGCCGGAGGGCCGCATTAACTGTCAAACAGCAGTTTGGGGGACGACTACTAGCCCCAAACTACTAAGTGTTGTTGTAAACTACAGGTAAAATTAGTATCTTTTTTGGAGGTTAAAATGTCTCCAGGAGTGGATGACAGCGCCTCGCGTGCCGCTTCTGACCCGCGGGCCGTAGTTTGGAGACCACAGTCTACTTTAATGTTAAATTTGTTTCTCTTTTTATTTTAAAAGAAAGACAACTTAGCGTTAAATTAATAAATTAACCATCTGTTAAAATGAAAGTAGAAATCATAACGCATCGTTGAGTAAATTATTCTATTTTATAAAAAAGGACTGACAAAAAATCTTATTAGTTTCCCGATTTTTGAATTCATGTATAAAAGTAAACGTTGGAAGCCATTGGTTTACATGTTACAGGATTCGTTTGCATTATTTCTTTCATTTTAAATCAATGTGTGCCTTTAAATTTAGTTTATAAACAATAATACACAGCAATAATCTTAAGGATTGTCGTCAGCGTCATCACCTATAAAGATTCAATACCAGTAAACACATTAACAGCATGTGATACTGCATGGTTCAAAGAGTGTTGTTCAGTATTGTAATAAACTTGCATTTTCAAGTGGGACCCATTCTAAGAAACCGCTTAGTCTATTCTGGGGTAAACGAAAGAGGATATAGAATTCAAAGGAAATTTAAAAGTTGTGATTGTGTTGAGGACCACGCGAATTATTTAGTTTATTTAAAAATTCCAACTACACATCGAATCTTCCCAATGTTTCTATAACGCCTTCTACTCAGTCGATCAAAGACAAAAATGTGAGATGCTCTTGGGGGTACTTTTTTCAACAACTGACTTGCGTCTTTCTTCTAGTTACCAGGAACACGATCAATGGAACCAGATGACAGTCATTGAAACAGAGTTGGTGGGCTAGGGAGTTTGTGACTGCCAGAGGCTAGTGGGTTGGTTCCATTGGTGAGCCCGGTTGTGATTGGATGATTGCTGGGAGGTTCGCTCTCAAACAAGTGGGTATTTAAATGCTGGTTGATACAGTCGCGAATACAGGCGTGTGAGGGTGTGATAGAACGTATCAGGATGTAATAGAACGTATCAGAAATAGGATAGAACGTATCAGGTTATGATAGAACGTATCAGGGTATGATAGAACGTATCAGGTTATGATAAAACGTATCAGGTTATGATAGAACGTATCAGGTTATGATAGAACGTATCAGGTTATGATAGAACGTATCAGGTTATGATAGAACGTATCATGTTATGATAGAACGTATCAGGGTATGACAGAACGTATACGGTTATGATAGAACATATCAGGTTATGATAGAACGTATCAGAGATTTGATAGAACGTATCAGGTTATGATAGAACGTATCATGTTATGATAGAACGTATCAGGGTATGATAGAACGTATCAGGTTATAATAGAACGTATCAGGTTATGCTAGAACGTATCAGAGATTAGATAGAACGTATCAGGTTATGATAGAACGTATCAGGGTATGATAGAACGTATCAGAGATATGATAGAACGTATCACGGTATGATAGAACGTATCAGAGATATGATAAAACGTATCAGGTTAAGATAGAACGTTTCAGGTTATGATAGAACGTATCAGGTTATGATAGAACGTATCAGGTTATGATAGAACGTATCAGGTTATGATAGAACGTATACGGTTATGATAGAACATATCAGGTTATGATAGAACGTATCAGAGATTTGATAGAACGTATCAGGTTATGATAGAACGTATCATGTTATGATAGAACGTATCAGGGTATGATAGAACGTATCAGGTTATGATAGAACGTATCAGGTTATAATAGAACGTATCAGGTTATGCTAGAACGTATCAGAGATTAGATAGAACGTATCAGGTTATGATAGAACGTATCAGGGTATGATAGAACGTATCAGGTTATGATAAATCGTATCAGGTTATGATAGAACGTATCAGGTTATGATAGAACGTATCAGGTTATGATAAAACGTATCAGGTTATGATAGAACGTATCAGTGTATGATAGAACGTATCATGTTATGATAGAACGTATCAGGGTATGATAGAACGTATCATGTTATGATAGAACGTATCAGGTTATGATAGAACGTATCAGGTTATGATAGAATGTATCATGTTATGATAGAACGTATCAGACATATGATAAAACGAATCAGTGTATGATAGAACGTATCAGATTATGATAGAACGTATCAGGTTATGATAGAACGTATCAGAGATTTGATAGAACGTTTTAGGTTAAGAAAGAACGTATCAGGTTATGATAAAACGTATTATGTTATGATAGAACGAATCAGGTTATGATAGAACGTATCAGGTTATGATAGAACGTATCAGGTTATGAAAAACGAATCAGGTTATGATAAACCGTATCAGGTTAAATAAAACGTATCAGAGATATGATAGAACGTATCAGGCTATGATAGAACGTATCAGAGATATGATAGAACGTATCAGGGTAATTTAGAACGTATCAGAGATATGATAGAACGTATCAGGGTATGATAGAACGTATCAGAGATATGATAGAACGTATCAGGTTATGATAGAACGTATCAGGTTATGATAGAACGTATTAGGTTATGATAGAACGTATCAGGTTATGATAGAACGTATCTGGGTATAATAGAACGTATCAGGTTATGATAAAACTTATCAGGTTATGATAGAACGTATCATGTTATGATAGAATGTATCAGGGTATGATAGAACGTATCAGGGTATGATATAACGTATATGGTTATGATAGAACGTATCAGGTTATGATAGAACGTATCAGGTTATGATTGAACGTATCAGGGTATGATAGAACGTATCAGGTTATGATAGAACGTATCAGGTTATGATAGAACGTATCAGGTTATGATAGAACGTATCAGGGTATGATAGAGCGTATCAGGTTATGATAAAACGTATCAGGTTAAGATAGAACGTTTCAGGTTATGATAGAACGTATCAGGTTATGATAGAACGTATCAGGTTATGATAGAACGTATCAGGTTATGATAGAACGTATCAGGGTATGATAGAACGTATCATGTTATGATAGAACGTAACAGGGTATGATAGAACGTATCATGTTATGATAGAACGTATCAGGTTATGATAGAAAGTATCAGGTTATGATAGAATGTATCATGTTATGATAGAACGTATCAGACATATGATATAACGAATCAGGGTATGATAGAACGTATCAGATTATGATAGAACGTATCAGGTTATGATAGAACGTATCAGAGATTTGATAGAACGTTTTAGGTTATGATAGAACGTATCAGGTTATGATAAAACGTATTATGTTATGATGGAACGTATCAGGTTATGATAGAACGTATCAGGTTATGATAAAACGTATCTGGTTATAAAAAACGTATCAGGTTATGATAGAACGTATCAGGGTATGATAGAACGTATCTTGTTATGATAGAACGTATCAGGGTATGATATAACGTATCATGTTATGATAGAACGTATCAGGTTATGATAGCACGTATCAGGTTATGATAGAATGTATCAGGGTATGATAGAACGTATCAGATTATGATAGAACGTATCAGGTTATGATAGAACGTATCAGAGATTTGATAGAACGTTTTAGGTTAAGATAGAACGTATCAGGTTATGATAAAACGTATTATGTTATGATAGAACGAATCACGTTATGATAGAACGTATCAGGTTATGATAGACCGTATCAGGTTATGAAAAACGTATCAGGTTATGATAAACCGTATCAGGTTAAATAGAACGTATCAGAGATATGATAGAACGTATCAGGCTATGATAGAACGTATCAGAGATATGATAGAACGTATCAGGGTATTTTAGAACGTATCAGAGATATGATAGAACGTATCAGGGTATGATAGAACGTATCAGAGATATGATAGAAACTATCAGGTTATGATAGAACGTATCAGGTTATGATAGAACGTATTAGGTTATGATAGAACGTATCAGGTTATGATAGAACGTATCAGGGTATAATAGAACGTATTAGGTTATGATAAAACGTATCAGGTTATGATAGAACGTATCATGTTATGATAGAATGTATCAGGGTATGATAGAACGTATCAGGGTATGATAGAACGTATATGGTTATGATAGAACGTATCAGGTTATGATAGAACGTATCAGGTTATGATTGAACGTATCAGGGTATGATAGAACGTATCAGGTTATGATAAAACGTATCAGGATTTTATAGAACGTATCAGGGTATGATAGAACGTATCATGTTATGATAGAACGTATCAGGGTATGATAGAACGTATCATGTTATGATAGAACGTATCAGAGATATGATAGAACGTATCAGGGTATGATAGAACGTATCATGTTATGATAGAACGTATAATGTTAAGATAGAACGTATCAGGTTATGATAGAACGTATCAGGTTATGATATAAAGTATCAGAGATATGATAGAACGTATCAGGGTATGATAGAACGTATCAGGTTATGATAGAACGTATCAGGTTATGATAAAACGTATCAGGTTATAAAAATCGTATCAGGTTATGATAGAACGTATCAGAGATATGATATAACGTATCAGGGTATGATAGAACGTATCAGAGATATGATAGAACGTATCACGGTATGATAGAACGTATCAGAGATATGATAGAACGTATCAGGTTATAATAGAACGTATCAGGTTATGATAGAACGTATCAGGGTATGATAGAGCGTATCTGGTTATGATAAAACGTATCAGGTTAAGATAGAACGTTTTAGGTTATGATAGAACGTATCAGGTTATGATAGAACGTATCAGGTTATGATAGAACGTATCAGGTTATGATAGAACGTATCAGGGTATGATAGAACGTATCATGTTATGATAGAACGTATCAGTGTATGATAGAACGTATCATGTTATGATAGAACGTATCAGGTTATGATAGAACGTATCAGGTTATGATAGAATGTATCATGTTATGATAGAACGTATCAGACATATGATATAACGAATCAGGGTATGATAGAACGTATCAGATTATGATAGAACGTATCAGGTTATGATAGAACGTATCAGAGATTTGATAGAACGTTTTAGGTTATGATAGAACGTATCAGGTTATGATAAAACGTATTATGTTATGATGGAACGTATCAGGTTATGATAGAACGTATCAGGTTATGATAAAACGTATCTGGTTATGAAAAACGTATCAGGTTATGATAGAACGTATCAGGGTATGATAGAACGTATCTTGTTATGATAGAACGTATCAGGGTATGATATAACGTATCATGTTATGATAGAACGTATCAGGTTATGATAGAACGTATCAGGTTATGATAGAATGTATCATGTTATGATATAACGTATCAGACATATGATATAACGAATCAGGGTATGATAAAACGTATCAGGTTATGATAGAACGTATCAGGTTATGATAGAACGTATCAGGTTATGATAGTACGTATCAGGGTATGATAGAACGTATCAGGGTATGATAGAACGTATCAGATTATGATAGAACGTATCAGGTTATGATAGAACGTATCAGAGATTTGATAGAACGTTTTAGGTTATGATAGAACGTATAAGTTTATGATAAAACGTATTATGTTATGATGGAACGTATCAGGTTATGATAGAACGTATCAGGTTATGAAAGAACGTATTAGGTTATGATAGAACGTATCAGGGTATGATAGAACGTATCATGTTATGATAGAATGTATCAGGGTATGATAGAACGTATAAGGTTATGATAGAACGTATCAGGTTATGATAGAACGTATCAGGTTATGATTAAACGTATCAGGGTATGGTAGAACGCATCAGGGTATGATATAACGTATCAGGTTATGATAAAACGTATCAGGATTTTATAGAACGTATCAGGGTATGATAGAACGTATCATGTTATGATAGAACGTATCAGGGTATGATAGAACGTATCAGGTTATGATAAAACGTATCAGGTTAAGATAGAACGTTTAAGGTTATGATAGAACGTATCAGGTTATGATAGAACGTATCAGGTTATGATAGAACGTATCAGGTTATGATAGAACGTATCAGGTTATGATAGAATGTATCATGTTATGATATAACGTATCAGACATATGATATAACGAATCAGGGTATGATAGAACGTATCAGGTTATGATAGAACGTATCAGGTTATGATAGAACGTATCAGGTTATGATAGAACGTATCAGGGTATGATAGAACGTATCAGGGTATGATAGAACGTATCAGATTATGATAGCACGTATCAGGTTATGATAGAACGTATGAGAGATTTGATAGAACGTTTTAGGTTATGATAGAACGTATCAGTTTATGATAAAACGTATTATGTTATGATGGAACGTATCAGGTTATGATAGAACGTATCAGGTTATGAAAGAACGTATTAGGTTATGAAAAACGTATCAGTTTTTGATAAAACGTATCAGGTTAAGATAGAACGTATCAGAGATATGATAGAACGTATTAGGGTATGATAGAACGTATCAGAGATATGATAGAACGTATCAGGTATGATAGAACGTATCATGTTATGATAGAACGTATCAGGTTATGATAGAACGTATCTTGTTATGATAGAACGTATCAGAGATATGATAGAACGTATCAGGGTATGATAGAACGTATAAGGTTATGATAGAACGTATCAGGTTATGATAAAACGTATCAGGTTATGATAAAACGTATCAGGTTATGATAGAACGTATCAGAGATATGATAAAACGTATCAGGGTATGATAGAACTTATCAGGTTATGATAGAACGTATCAGGTTATGATTAAACGTATCAGAGATATGATAGAACGTATCAGGGTATGATATAACGTATCAGGTTATGATAGAACGTATCAGGTTATGATAAAACATATCAGGTTATGATAAAACGTATCAGGTTATGATAGAACGTATCAGGGTATGATAGAACGTATCAGGGTATGATAGAACGTATCAGAGATATGATAGAACGTATCAGGGTATGATAGAACATATCAGGGTATGATAGAAGGTATCAGGTGATGATAGAACGTATCAGGTTATGATAGAACGTATCATGTTATGATAGAACGTATCAGGGTATGATAGAACGTATCAGAGATATGATAGAACGTATCAGGATATGATAGAACGTATCAGGTTATGATAGAACGTATCAGGTTATGATAGAACGTATTTGGTTATGATAGAACGTATCAGGTTATGATAGAACGTATCTGGTTATGATAGAACGTATCAGGTTATGATAGAACGTATCAGGTTATGATAGAACGTATCGAGGTATGTTAGAGCGTATCAAGTTATATTAGAATGTATCAAAGTATGTTAGAATGTATCAAGTTATATTATAATGTATCAAAGTATGTTAGAATGTATCAAGTTATATTATAATGTAT
>MUZC01004739.1:146847-157313 GCA_002072015.1 Radix auricularia | reverse complement strand
TTTAATTTTTAAACATACGAAAATGGAAATTAAAATACAGGGCCACGATTTAAGATACATCTAAAGTTGGTATCTGACCAGCTACTCAGAAATGAGGACACTGTTTACCTTTGACATGAACTTTGACCTAAAATTGTACACTTTGTCGTTTCGCATGAGCCTTTTGCACATTTTTATATAATTGGGAGAGCGAGATAAAATCGATGTGTAGGGGGAAATTCAAAGGTGAAATTTAGGCTTTAAATAATTTGAAGTAATTGCTAAATTTCATTGGTAATAAATAACATATATAATAAAACAATGATGTTAATGTTATTTTACATTGCCAATATTTGCGCGTAAGGCACTCAACGGTCATTCAGATCGTCCATGAAAAGAAAATGATGAAGAAAAAAAAGTCAACATTTTAATCGTGCAACATCTATAACTAGCGGAGCGAACATTAACATTAATTATTATTTAGTTTATTTTCCATTGTCCTTACTTGTTCAAGAGGAATAACGTTCGTTTAATTTTTCTCCATATATTTTCATATAGAAATATTTTTGAGTCCTGCTAAAGATGACATTTGCCTTGAAGATCGTCTCAATAATAACTAACCATAGTTACCTGCCTTGACCCCTACTCTCGTACACAACTTAGTGGTGTATTTAGGACAGGCTTCCGTTATATTCAACAACTCTAACCTTCAAGAAAGAAATAGATTATTGCTTCGCTCTGTCACGAGAAGTCCAAATTTTGTTATCAAATGAAAAGTATTGCTTCGCAATGAGACTGGAATTCAGGTGCGTATCAGCCAGGCATCAAAACTTTGCTTGGAGAATTCGATTAGTTGCATCAGAAGAAGTTCTTTAGTCATTTTATACAAACAGCAGAAGTCTTTCTGTTTCCTTTCGAATGGTAACTTGACTTCAATCGCTAAGTGTATGATTCAATCAGCGAGCTCTACTCAAAATGCGATTGAAAGTTTAAGAGAAAGAAACTGACGCATCCAACTCTCTGCTGACCGATGATTGCGACCACCGGTTGTCTGAATCTGTCGGAGCAAGTTCTTTCGCTTGTCAAACCAGGCTGGACCGTGTTTGAGATGTTGATGAAATGACGCTACTGGGCTGTTGTACTAAGTTTCTCAGCGTGTTTGAGATGTTGATGAAATGACGCTACTGGGCTGTTGTACTAAGTTTCTCAGCGATACAGATCCTGTGATCTGCTCTATTATGTTGTTTATTAATTATTTTTAGTGAATAGAACACAAAATATATAAAGATTGTCTTAAAATTTTAATAGAATTTTCCCCCATTGTGATTATTATTTTTGTGGTCACAAAATACATTCCTTTTACACGTCAAATTCTTTCTTCTATTATTGAATTTATGTAAAACTAAATAAAAATTATATTTACACACTGCCCACTTAATAACAATTCCTTAACACATACAGTATTTAAATATGAAAATACATAAATGTAAAACCAAACAGAAAAATATAATTCAATCATTTGTGTTTTTAGTATTACAAACCATGTATTTATATTGTAATATTATTGTAGGAGCTTCTGTAGCAGATAAGATAAAGTGATTTAACAGGGAAATCAAATCTAAACCTACTACACACCATAACATTCCGAAAGGCAACCAAAACAAAAAACATAACAAATGTTATGTCAAAATAATTTTATTTATCTTATGGTTAAGAGAAACTTAAAATTTATTCAACAAAGATTATGGAATAAAATGTTTAATAAATATACAATTTTTTAAGTGCCGATGTCGAAATGTTCTTCATTTCCTTATAAGCTATAAAAATATTATTTTAAACATTTGCTATTAGGCTATGCATGAATCTTGACAAAACTGATGGTTGTAACGTCATGGTAAATAATAAAATATTAGAGGGCATCTGTTATAGGTGTGCATGTGGTTCAGTGGGTCTATATATTATAGGTTTGAATGTGGTTCATTGGGTCGATATATTATAGGTGTGCATGTGGTTCAGTGGGTCTATATATTATAGGTGTGCATGTGGCTCATTGAGTCTACATATTATAGGTTGCATGTGGTTCAGTGGGTCTATATATTATATGCTGCATATGGTTCAGTGGGTCTATATATTATATGTTGCATGTGGTTCAGTGGGTCTATATCTTATAGGTGTTCATGTGGTTCAGTGGGTATATATATTATAGGTGTGCATGTGGTTCAGTGGGTCTATATATTATAGGTGTGCATGTGTTTCAGTGGGTCTATCTGTTACAGGTGTGCATGTGGTTCAGTGGGTCTATATATTATAGGTGTGCATGTGGTTCAGTGGGTCTATATATTATAGGTGTGCATGTGGCTCATTGAGTCTACATATTATAGGTTGCATGTGGTTCAGTGGGTCTATATATTATATGCTGCATATGGTTCAGTGGGTCTATATATTATATGTTGCATGTGGTTCAGTGGGTCTATATCTTATAGGTGTTCATGTGGTTCAGTGGGTATATATATTATAGGTGTGCATGTGGTTCAGTGGGTCTATATATTATAGGTGTGCATGTGTTTCAGTGGGTCTATCTGTTACAGGTGTGCATGTGGTTCAGTGGGTCTATATATTATAGGTGTGCATGTGGTTCAGTGGGTCTATATATTATAGGTGTGCATGTGGTTCAGTTGGTCTATATATTATAGATATGTATGTGGTTGAGTGGGTCTATATATTATAGTTGTGCATGTGGTTCAGTGGGTCTATATATTATAGGTGTGCATGTGGTTCAGTTGGTCTATATATTATAGATATGTATGTGGTTCAGTGGGTCTATATATTATAGGCGTGTATGTGGTACAGGGAGTCTATATATTATAAGTGTTCATGGTGTTCAGTGGGTCTATATATTATAGGTGTGCATGTGGTTCAATTGGTCTATATATTATAGATATGTATGTGGTTCAGTGGGTCTATATATTATGGGTGTGCATGTGGTTCAGTGGGTCTATATATTATAGGTGTTCATGTGGTTCAGTGGGTCTGTATATTATAGGTGTGCATGTTGTTCAGTGGGTCTATATATTATAGGTGTTCATGTGGTTCAGTGGGTCTATATATTATAGGTGTGTATGTGGTTCAGTGGGTCTTTATATTATAGGTGTGAATGTGGTTTAGTTGGTCTATATATTATAGGTGTGCATGTTGTTTAGTGGGTCTATATATTATAGGTGTGCATGTGGTTTAGTGGGTCTATATATTATAGGTGTGCATGTGGTTCAGTGGGTCTATATATTATAGGTGTGCATGTGGTTCAGTGGGTTTATCTGTTTGAAGTGTCCATGTGGTTCAGTAAGTCCATGTGTTTGATGTGTCCGTTTTTGTCAGTAGGTCAATCTTTTGGAAGTGTCCGTGTGGTTCAATGGATCTTTCTTTTTTTTAGCTGTCCATAAGGTTCAATACGTCTACGTGTTGGAAGTGTCTTTGTGGTTTAGTAAGTCTATCTGTTGGAAATGTCCATGTGGTTCACTTGGTCAATGTGTTGAAAGTGTCTATGTGCTTCATTTGGTCTATCGGGTTGTGGTGTGCTTGTTGTTCAGCTTTTCTATCCAGGACAGTCTTAACACATAGGCCCGTTGGGCATTTGCCCCGTGGCCCAAGAGCATAGTGGCCCAATGCAATTATTTTAAAAAATATTTTATACATATTTATCTGTTTATTCCTGAAGGGGGGGGGGTGGGGGCCCTCTTTATTTTCCCAGGGACCCAACACTATTTCGTTGCCCGGGGGCCGAAAATTTAGTTGATCTATCTGGTGGTGATGTGTCACTTAAATTAAAATTAGCCCGAGATATGAACACTTCACTAAAACACATTTGAAAGCAAGGCTGAGGTTAAAACAAAATCTACTAGCTAGAGAATATTATAAACAAAAAAAAAGGAATTGTAATGACTCACAACAAAATAAATTAAAAACTAATTTTACAGCCAAAGAACACATCTTTAAATTATACAATTAATTTTAATGACACTTATTAAAAAAAACACTTTAAACACTGTTTAGCGAATAATTTAAATTTACTTTTGAAAAATTAACGACTATTCAATCGTTAATTTTAATCAAAGCCAACCTTAAACTGTATGATGTCATAAGCAACACTTATTAAACATTCATGTTGAAAATGTAAACAACACTGTAATGTCTTTTTCACATGTCATCTTTTAACCAACTACGCTAAAAGACAATTGTGTTGACATTATTTTGTTCAAGTGATGATTGGGTCTCATTGACTATATAACTAGCCGAGATAAACAATTTTTCACATTGAACTGAGGTAACTGGTATTAAAAATGGTTTTTCAAGACTCTAATAGGAATACAGGACAAAACAACACAAACCATAGACAAAAGTTGGACGCAATATTCTTCTGTACAGCGTATGTAACATACTTGATAAGATAAGATAAGTGATGGGTAGATTATTATTTTAAATATCATTTAATAATATCATAACCAACAACCATTCTAAGAAGTGATACAGGTATGCACAGGAAAACAAAATACAAGCCATACTCTTACATACTCATACAGTTAAAGAAGTTGAAATGTAGGTATTTTTAGGCGTCTCGTAATCCTTAACTACGGTTTTGGGAGAACCCCAGCTTGCTAGTCTGCCTTTCCCAGAACACTTTTTTGGGGGAACCTTTGCAGGCTGTGAAAAGGAAAAAAACACATTTTTATGTTTATTTAATTGTGTTTCCGTTTTAAGAACGATCTCAGCCGAAGCTAACAAGTACTTTAGCATGGTCTAAAAATAAAACACGAATGCTTTTTGTTTTTCAACTGCGTCTTTCAGGAATATTGTCCCATTGATCTAGGGAGCTGAAACTTGCAAGCATGTTTATTTATCATCGATGACGATGATGACGATGATGACGATGATGACGATGAGTCTTGACAAAGTGTTGAAAACAAAATGTTTTTTCATTTTATTATTTTTTTTTTACTACTACCAGGAATCGAACAAAATGATTTTTTTTTTAAAGTCAGACAAGGGAACTGTATATATTCATTTACAATAATTTTAGATTTTGAGGCTGTAAGTTAATAAAATATTATGGCAGGTGATATATTTGAAACATATTAAAATATACTTATTACCCAAATGGTTTGTTTAAACTAAGAAAAAAACAAGTAACAACAAAAAAATTTTTTTTTTAAAAATTAATTTGCAAAAAAGTTACTACTTTTAGCGTTTGTGAACATCACCAGGGAATATCACTATATCTACTATATTATTTTTACTGTTTGTGAACATCAAGAAGTACTGTCATTATATCTACTAATTTGTTTGATGATTAGACAACACGTAAATTTAAAAAAATTGCCAGAAACTCTATCACACGTTTTCAGGTGTTTCTTTCTTTATATTATGACACATTTTTATCACGTCCCAAAATGAAGTGGAACAACTTTATTACAAACGTATTTATATTCTTTAAACAGTCTTGGAAATAATCTCAATATTCTTAATCGCACAAAATCTGCAGTCATAATGTTTTTAAGGTTTTAAGGTCCATAATTATTTGTAGCGTTGGAGAGTGTGCCCAATGTAAACACTGCGTCATAACCATAGGTTAAAAATATTTTTTTGGGTACAAGTATGAGTACGAAATAATAGATGCTGCATATTTTTTAACAGTTCTATAATGCAACAAGAAAAAATTTTCACGAACAAAACTTTAAATTTTAATCGTTTTTCATTATTTAGTAAAAAAAATAAATTTACCAACAAGTTTAACGAAACTATACACAAAATTACTTTGTAGTTTAATATAAAGAGATTTCTGAATGAGATATAAAAGGATGTGTTTATAAAAAAACTGCTTTCAATTTAACGATTTACATTACCACAAATGATCTGACGGAATGCCTTGGTAAATTTGGAGCTCATTGTGACGTAAATGATGAAATTGGTCGACGTGTAAATATGAAAGCATGCGTTAAAGATGATTCTCTTGTAATTGTTAGACAGGTCAAAATCAAAAAAATAGCAGAAAGGCAGAAAAATGCGCGGGAAAAAAGTCAAGAATGCAACACACCAGACTACAAATAAAATTTTTAACAATTTCAGTTCTTTTTGTCTCTTTAAAGAACTCGTCATTGACTTCTGCGCACGGAGTTTGGCAGAAGACAAATGCAGGGATACGCCTATGGCAAGGTTACTAAAAAAATGATAAACATGGGGAGCAAGTATAAAAACACAGTGTTTAGAATAAACAGAAAATACTTTTTTCCAGCAAACATGGCCTCACCACCGGAAGTGATGACACTCGTGTTGACTAAAAAATAATTGGGTAATGTGAAAGCGATCGTGTACAGAACGATGAAAATTATGATGACCTTGACATTAAAAGGTGTAAAAATCCTAAAAACAGCAAAAGGAAACACAACAGCCACGAGTCTTTCAACAGCGATGACGGCCACCTGGAAAATACCGATGATTAGGGCAGTGTTGTGAACTGGGGAGTAGCTTTTTAAGTAACTGTTTTCAAAATTTTGCCCAGTGTTCACGTTGATTCTCATTAAAAACCGATGAAACTCAGTAATGATGTCCGCCGATAGGTAAAGTAGGTCGCAGACGGCGATGGAGGTCAGGAGAATGTTGGTGGTGTCACTGAAGCTGCCGTGTTTGACAAGGACCATGATGGTCACGATGTTGCCGAGTATGCCCAAGGTACCGAGTAGGCCACAGAAGTATCCTGAAACTATCGAAGATGTCAAGAAATACAGAAGATGGTGTTCGAATGAGTATCTGCTTTCTTCTTCGTAGTACTCAGATTCATAATCCTGATAGTGAATTGAAATTCCATCAACATAAATAATCGAGACGTTCATTATTACTTTCTTACTGTTTTTGACTTCAGAATGATAACACAGGAACTGAACTTTGATAATCCCTTTAAAACCTATGGAATTAAACAACAACATTGCATTTTAACACAAATCTTTCACCTTTGTATGAAATTTAGAAAAAATACATAGACAAAGAAGATAAAAATATATTTTTCCCCACAAAATAACAGTAGCTATTTTTCAGTTCTGAGATGTACTTTTTACATTAAAAAACAGTAACTGTTAAAGATATTTACTTTTTAATAAAGAACCAAAAGTACAACATATGTTTACAACTTGCAGAAAATTTTTTTATTTAAACTAAAATGTACCAAGAAAATTGTGCTGCTAAATAGCACATTGAACATATTAAGTATATATTCTATAATCTTGAGACATTCAGGGAAACACGNCTGTAACGAAATTGATTGTAGCACAATGGAAGTGAACAGGACAAGACTAATGAACGCACAAAATTATCGCCAACGGCAGTATTACGACAACGGATTTGCAGACCAGTAGCGTGGTGCTAACCTGCTCGTAAAACAAAAAGGTGAGAATGCTTGGTTGCGTTTGAACTCTGTTGTGGTGGTTGCTATAGTGGTAGTCATAATACAGATAGAGATCCGGCATTGTAACTAACGCTAAAAAAAGTAAGAGACCAGCTATGAAAATCTTTACTCTAGCGGGTCGAAAAACTCGTGACGCCACCATAGGAAAGCAAACGGTGACAACTCTCTCTACCCCAAGTAGCGCCGTCAGATTAATGCTAAAATACCAGGCTCTGTATTTCCAGTGGTTAGTGAATATTATACAGGACAACTGCAGGTATCCGTGCCACGTGACATCATAGTCTCTCACGATATCCGTAACGATAGCCAACAAATTTGTGATTGGACAGAACAGGTCAGACACCGCCATTGAGGAAACGATGACGTTGAAATGTTTAAAGCCCAGACGTTTGAGGACCTTGATGGTAAGAACATTGATGCAAAACTCCACAAGAAGAGAACCGGAAGTAGACATTTGAAAGATATAAAAACGAGGCTCCAAAGAGATGTTTTTATTGAATCCACGTTTTTCATTCTGAGATTGTTATAATCTCCCCCTGATTTTATGGTGCTGAAACTTTCAGTTGTAATGGCAGAGTAGAACGTTGCTTCCATTGACACGTTCCAAAACATTTTTACACAGCAATTCGGAATGACCTGAAACTAAATTTGCATAAAAGAATTTATCATGTTTATATACACCAATCAGCTTTTGTACAAACTTTTGTAAATTGTGATGGCGCGTTTCAGAGGCTATCGAGGTGAGAACATTTCTCTAGGGCTTAACTTTAATTTTTCTAACACCCAAGTCCTACTTATTTTGGATCTCAATCTATACAGAGACAAAAGAAACATAATGGACTTGGGCGTTGATCTCATACAACTTATTAACGCAGCTCAGTTCAAGGACAAGTTTTGGATCTTGACAATGTATTAGTTTTTATATTTAATTCACATAATATTCAAAAGTGTAATTAGAAATGTGCTGAGAGGAAACATGTTATAGAATATATTTTAGTATTTATTCTGAAAAAAAATTTAAAAGTTTAACATTACTTATTAACCAAGGAGACTTGTTAAACTTCATTTAATTTGTATGAAACTGATTTCAGGGTATTTTTTAAACAAAATCATAGGCTAGTTAGTTAACCATTTGTGTTTAACTTTTTAAATAGTTTTCTAATTGGGCTGAACGCAAATTTTGCAGACTTATTTATGGATTTTGTATGGAAACGCCAATATTCAGACACGTCACTAAGATTAAACTCATTTATAATGTAAGATAAATTAAATTTAAATAGGCAAATAACTAAACATGTAACAGTTGTTGCGTCAAAAAGAGGTGATTTGTCCATTTAAATGTTGAGTCACAAATAAATGCCAACTGCCAGAGACAAAAAACCCCACAAAATACATACATACATTTCATACCCTTTTAAATGTGTATGCTCAGTAAATAGTATTTAGTATTGAATAGTTTTGCATTCAGTTTAATCTTTTTTATCCTATAATCTATGTTCTTTAATATGAGACTTATCATTAAATTTACCGAGGTAATCCCGAAACACATTTTTTCTTAGAATCGTAAATACATTCATTTTTAATGATATCTTTAATTAAATGTATATTGATAGGAATATATAGAATGCAGATATGTAAAAATGGAGACATATAGAGATGAAGACATATAGAGATGGAGACATATAGAGTTGGATACACATAGAGAATGAGCAATATAGAGATGGGAAATATATATGGACATATATAGAGATGGACACATATGGAGATGGAGACATATAGAGATGGAAACATAAAAAGATGGAGAAATATGGAGATGGAGACACATATAAATGGAGACATATAGAGATGGAGACATATAGAGATGGAGACATCTTTAGATGGAGACATATTGAGATGGAGACATATAGAGATGGAGAAATCTTTAGATGGAGACATATTGAGATGGAGACATAAAGACATCGAGACATATTTAGATGGAGAAATATAGAGATGGAGACATATAAAGATAGAGATACATAGAGATAGATACATTTAGAGATGAAGACATATAGAGATGAAGACATATGATGATGGCAACATATATATAGACATATATAGGTGGTGACATATAGAGATGGAGAAATATAGAGATGGAGACATATAGAGATGGAGACATTTAAAGAATGAGACATAGAAATGCGAGACACTTAGAGATGGAGACATATAGAGATGGAAATATATCTACAGAGACATTTAGCGAATGAGACATATAGATATGGGGACGTATAGAGATAGAGACATATGGAGATAAATACATTTAAAGATGAAGACGTATAGAGATGGAGACATATGGAGATAGGGACATATGGAGATAGGGACATATGGAGAGGAAAATATATATATGGAAACATATATAGGTGGTGACATATAGAGATGGAGACATATAAATATAGAGACTTGTAAAGATATAGACATAGATATGGAGACATATAGAGATGGTGACATATAGAGATGGAGACATTTAGAGTTGGTGACATATGGAGATGGAGACATATAGAGATTTAGACATTTGGAGATGGAAATATATGTATAGAGACAAAAATAGATGAAGACATATATAAATGGAGACATATAGAGATGAAGACATATATAGAGGGAGACAAATAGAGATCGCGACATATAAATATAATGGATACATTTAGAGATGGAGACAGATATAGATGGATACATATACAGATGAAGACATACAAATTAAAAAAAAACATTTATATCAATCGAGAAATAAAGAGATGGAGACATTTAGAGATGAAGACATGTTCAGATGGAGACATATAGAGGTGGAGACATATCAAGTTGGAGACATATGAAGATGGAGACATATCAAGTTGGAGACATATATAGATGGAGACATGAATAGATGGAGAAATTCAGGGATGGGGACATATAGAAAAGAAGACATATAGAGATGGAGACATATGGAGATGGCAATATATATATGGAGACATAAATAGGTGCTGACATATAGAGATGGAGATATATAGAGATAGAGACATAT
>MUZC01004739.1:129103-145116 GCA_002072015.1 Radix auricularia | reverse complement strand
ATATAGAGATGGAGACATATAGAGATGGAGACATTTAAAGAATGAGACATAGAAATGCGAGACACTTAGAGATGGAGACATATAGAGATGGAAATATATCTACAGAGACATTTAGCGAATGAGACATATAGATATGGGGACGTATAGAGATAGAGACATATGGAGATAAATACATTTAAAGATGAAGACGTATAGAGATGGAGACATATGGAGATAGGGACATATGGAGATAGGGACATATGGAGAGGAAAATATATATATGGAAACATATATAGGTGGTGACATATAGAGATGGAGACATATAAATATAGAGACTTGTAAAGATATAGACATATATATGGAGACATATAGAGATGGTGACATATAGAGATGGAGACATTTAGAGTTGGTGACATATGGAGATGGAGACATATGATGATGGCAACATATATATAGACATATATAGGTGGTGACATATAGAGATGGAGAAATATAGAGATGGAGACATATAGAGATGGAGACATTTAAAGAATGAGACATAGAAATGCGAGACACTTAGAGATGGAGACATATAGAGATGGAAATATATCTACAGAGACATTTAGCGAATGAGACATATAGATATGGGGACGTATAGAGATAGAGACATATGGAGATAAATACATTTAAAGATGAAGACGTATAGAGATGGAGACATATGGAGATAGGGACATATGGAGATAGGGACATATGGAGAGGAAAATATATATATATGGAAACATATATAGGTGGTGACATATAGAGATGGAGACATATAAATATAGAGACTTGTAAAGATATATATGTATAGAGACAAAAATAGATGTAGACATATATAAATGGAGACATATAGAGATGAAGACATATATAGAGGGAGACAAATAGAGATCGCGACATATAAATATAATGGATACATTTAGAGATGGAGACAGATATAGATGGATACATATACAGATGAAGACATAAAAATTAAAAAAAAACATTTATATCAATCGAGAAATAAAGAGATGGAGACATTTAGAGATGAAGACATGTTCAGATGGAGACATATAGAGGTGGAGACATATCAAGTTGGAGACATATGAAGATGGAGACATATCAAGTTGGAGACATATATAGATGGAGACATGAATAGATGGAGAAATTCAGGGATGGGGACATATAGAAAAGAAGACATATAGAGATGGAGACATATGGAGATGGCAATATATATATGGAGACATAAATAGGTGCTGACATATAGAGATGGAGATATATAGAGATAGAGACATATTGAGATATAGACATATACATGGAGACATATAGAGATGGAGACATATAGAGATGGAGACATTTAAAGATAGAGAAATAGAAATACGAGACATTTAGAGATGGAGATATATAGAGATAGAGACATATAGAGATATAGACATATACATGGAGACATATAGAGATGGAGATATATAGAGATAGAGACATATAGAGATATAGACATATACATGGAGACATATAGAGATGAAGACATATATAGATGGAGACATATAGAGTGGGAGAGATTCACTGATGGAGACATATATAAATGGAGACATTCAGGGATGGAGACATACATAGATTGAGACATATAGAGATGAAGACATATAAAATGGAGACATATAGAGCTGAAGACATATTGAGATGGAGATACATAAAGATGGAGACATACAGAGATGGAGACATACAGAGATGGAGACATATAGAGATGGAGACATATTGAGATGGAGACATATAGAGATGGAGATACATAAAGATGGAGACATATAGAGATGGAGGCATATACCTGAATTACAATGCAATGTTTTGGATCAGCAATCATTGCATTTCTACACACTTAGAATTTTTTTTTAATAGCCAACATTAGTACCAAATAAAGTAGTGAAAAAAGTGTTTTATGTAAGACAGAATTCTTTCTCCCTCGAATTAAAAATATATTATATGTTTGGCACATGAAATGTGCAAATAGTACGTTGATTTTCCTCGTTAAATAGCAAATTTAATCTTTGATATTTAAACATTTTATTTTTTTTTAAATTATCCTTTAAGTAGCAAATTATATAATTCTTTATAGGCTACTATTTTTAAAAATATATTTTAACCAGATTTCATTACATATAAACGTGATACTAGTTCATCCAACACTTAGCAGAGTCAGAAAAAACAAAAAACTTCCAAATTTATGATTGATTTTATGCAAATAAATTTTAAAAAAAACAAAACAAAAAAACTTCTTTTTATAATATTAATGAAAAGAAATCCTAACGAGTCAAAATCTTTAATTAATAAAGTCATCCTAATTACTTAAATATTGATTTAAACTTCTAATTAAAACACAACAGTCTAACCACAATGATGTCCCGTGTTTCTTTTGAGTATGAAGTGCTGTGCAATTATATTCTAGAGCTACTAATATTAGCAACAGTGGCAATTGGAACATTATTGTTTTTGTCAATAGTTTTTTTTTTACTCTATATTCTATGGAAAGAGAACTTTCACATTTATTTATACCATTGAGCTGATAATTACTTAACAATATCATGGAAAACTCTGGCCTACTGCTACTACTATTTAAGGACATTAGCTAGCAGTGTCTCACTTTGGAAGGTCAAAATAATAATAATAAAAATTTGATAATTTATATAGCGCAGTACCCCAATAAGCAGCTTTCCACTCAGTACCACCACGCACCTTATCTAACCCTGCATCCTACCAAAGGGTTAAAAAAACGGCTAGTGCGGGATACATCTAGGAGTTCTAATCACCTTTTTTGAGGGGGCGTAGATTTACAATCTTAAAAATCAACTTAACCATGTATTTCGGAGGTCATCCGGCTCTCAACTGTCTCCTGGCTTTGCCACATTCTTTGGTAGTCAAAGGTGCAAAGCCCTGGAGCCATGTCTCTAGTCAACGGACTTAAAATCACCATAGGTCCCCCATATGGGTCATTCAGATATCGGGTTGTGGCTTAGTGGCCCTTTCTCCAGCCAATACATCGAGCATGTCGAACTGCGGCATCTCCACGACCCCAGTAATAAACTGTTAGATGATTCTGCCGCCGCGTGCTAGGATGAAACCTACTATCTCCTGAATGATACAAAACTACTCAATCATTTTTTAAAATTTAAAACTAATCAATTAGTAGTGAAATAATAATTATTTCGCTTTGTAACCAAACGGTCACATTGTGTAATTTAGGGCTAAAAAAGCCGAGAGGGTTCGGAGGAAAAAAAATTCGTTTGGATTTCAGTTAAATGTCCATCTCCCTTACTTATATATTCTTAGACAATTGTGGTCAAAATCATAAACCCCCAAACGTTAAAGATAATCTTGATCCCTAATACACGGTGGCCGATATGTATGTGCGCTCGGTTTGCTTACAGATGGTCACGGGTTCGAATCACCATGAAAGCAGGGATTGTTTCCCTGGGCAAACGGCGTCCCTAAATCCACCCAGCTCGAATGGGTACCTAACACTTGTTTGTGATGCATGGGATCCTCAAAACCGTGGCTTGTAAACGCTGCATCCCTTGCCAATAGACCGGCATATACCGTGGACGCTAAAATCTTCTGCATAGAAGCATTTGTTGACATTAAACAAAATAAGGCAGTACTAGTCCAAGAACTTAAATCTACGACTGAATCCACTGAGAGACAACAAAGATAATTCTCTTTGCCTTTCAACTCATTTCTTAACTAAACTTCAAAATTAATTGTAAAGAAAATACAGAATATGTTGTCTACACCTTTAGATCATCGAATTGTAAAATATTTTTGTTTTTACATTAAAAATTCTAATACGATAAGATTACTTACTATGATTCAATACTTAGCCTTCTAACCATATAATTCAAGCAGAAGGTCAACTTAAATAGAGTCTACTAGTACAAACTAATGTGTACACAACAAAAATAAGTCTCTGTAAATCTTTACTTTTAACCTATGAATGAAAGTAGAAATAAGACTTAAGCTTGTGTAAGAGTTTTTGCTTAGCTGAAGTAGTTTTTTTCTTCACGACTGCGATAGGCTCAGCAGAAGGCTGACAGGCTAAGATCTCATCGGCAGCCAGGATTTTATTTCGATTTTTAAACGCATTATTTTCTTTTTTTAAATGTGTTTAGTAACAATGCCACTGTTAAAATTGAAGCATTATAATTTTTTGTTGCAAACATTTAAAGCCATAGCAGAATAAAAACTTTTCAAAGACTTTCATTAACTAGATTAATTTTCTCCCCAATTCAACTCGACACCGATATTATGCCCTATTGCAAATTTCTTACATAAAATTAAAGTTTAGTTCCCAGTAACCTCTAAAATAAACCGCTGTTGTTTGAATGCGTATTTAGTCTCAAGTTTTAATGTCAAGTGTCGATGTTCTGAGTCATCTTGGCCCATGAAAATATTTACTGTTGCGAAGATAAAAAAAATTATAAATTAAGTCACCTGTCATTATATCTCGTAACAAAAAGCTATTGAAAGTTTCTGACACAGGCCGTTAACAAAACATCTTCTTGAAAAATAACTATACACACTCGCGGCTAAGCGGGAGTGTTCATCGAAAGGCTAATTGTCGCACAGCATTTCTTCAGATAATGGTGACATCGCTGGTAATAAAGACTCCGATTCCTTCTTCAGCTCGTTTCTTGTATAATTGTGGATTATATACGGGACGTGGTAATTACCCAGCATAGAAGACACTTATTTCATTGCGTATACTACGATTTTTCTCAAAATGTTCTTGACTTCTATTGTAATTGAGTTTTGATAATTATTCATTGCATTTTTATATTACAGTTTTACATTTAGAAGTTTCTAGAACTAACGTCACAATTTTTAAAATGGAGTATTCCAATGAACAATGGCTTTGTTTACTGTCGTCTAAACGAGTTAGAGCGGTCGTGCTTAGATAAAGAAAGAAATTTTTTTAAAAAATACTTATTTAGTTGCTTAATGCAAAATGTTTTTCTTCAAACTTAAAGCCATGAAATCGGAATAATTGATGCCACATTAAATCCTTTAACGTCTTCAATAATAATAATAATAATAAAATGACGATTTATATAGCGCTGTATCCCAGCAAGGAGCCAGGCTCACAGCTCTTTACATGGAAACAAAAATACATATATAAATAAAAAGAAACATTCATAGCATATTCCAATCCGATTAATGTTTGAACTGATGTATCTACTCAGTCCCTTTTGAAAGGTCCCAAAGCGGATGGACACAGGGAAAATTTGTTTTGGGGTGCACTCTTTAGAATGCTGGAAGCTATGGTTAAGTCTTCCCAAATCATTGAGGGAGTGTGACAACAAAGAATTATTTAAGAATCAATTTAATTTTAGTTTATTTATTTTATTTATTGAATCGAGGTTTTGAGTACCAGAGCATGACAAGCAGTTTGTACGAGCACGGATAACTAGCGCTATAGAAAAGAGCCATCATCATTTTCTTCAAATGCATGAAGAAAAAGAGTTTTCTATCAACGGTATGTTCGAGTAAATTTCAAATTTGTATGTTCGTCATTGTTAGTTCAATTAATTTGTGCCCCTGGCAGAGCTGATATCTTAAAACATTCTCTTGAAAATTAAATCAAAATCTGAAGCTCGTTTAATCCTAAAGTTTAGCTAAAACCATGTTTGACAACTTTCATTGTTATTACGTCATCAATATCTCACAATAAAGACTTTAAAATCTTTAAAATGTAAGAGTTTATTGCAATGTTGCTTTTTTATATCAATTTGAAAATTAAGTTCAGAATAGTAAATTGCAAAATGATTTTGCAACAAAGAAAAATAATTACAAATATGCGTGTATGCACTTTATATAGATCTATATGCTTATAAAATATTATGACATAACGAGTTAAGTGTTAAAATTATTTTATTACTTTTTTAAAAAATGAACGCTTTTAAAAAAACACATTTTCAGAGGGTTGCAGCGGAGAAGGGATTACTTTTGTTTGGAACTTTTCGCAAAAAAAAATAATGTACGGGCAAGTAGTTATAAATCTCAGCTTTCTCAAACACGATTGTAAACAGTATTATTTACAAACGTAATGCTTTTTGGAATGAGAAGTTATACAGCTGATTAAATGTGTATCTCTAATAAATGTGATTAAAGCCTGTCAACGCATATAAGTATAAGACCTAGTCAAATATGTCTTTTAGAACTATATGTTTTTTTTTTTTTTTTTTTTTGTGGCCATAACAGTGTCCTGAGACGCTTGCAAGGTTGTCCTGCTATTGTTTATTATATCTATTTGTTTATACATTTAGAAAGATAGTTTGATTAGAATTATATTCTTAAGCGCATAAATATCGTTGGGTATGACGCAATAATCTTCTGTACAGAAGAAACGTCTGTAACAGATGAGATAAGATAATATAAGAGAAACTTTAGGGAACATATTTTTATAATTTCTCAAATATTTGTCAAGAGCGTTCCTTGAGCCACTTAAGATTCAAGTTAAAAGTTTGTAATTTTTAAAATACAAAAGTTGAAAATGTTCATGTCGGCAAGCAGGACTGATATTTGAACGTTATCAAAGTCGATTGGAACACATAAAATTTGCATTTCTTGGTAAGAGAAGAATTCAGAAAATAAATTTTTAATTTCTTTTCTTTTTGATGAGACTTATGAACACATGATCTTTACTTTGAAAAGGGTTAAAAAATATTTTTTTTATTTTGTTTAATTAATTTTTTTTTTTAATTGAATGAAATTTTCAAGTAGGCCTAATCAATCAACGCATATTTTGTAAACAATTTTCCTTTTCTTTTTAATTGTGCAGCTTTATTAATTATTCACAATTTTTAAAAGTTTGCAACTTTTTAATGAAAAAAAAAAATTTCCTATATTTTAAGAATAATAAGTGGTGATACATTGTTATTTTAATCTACAACCTCTAGGCCAGTGGTTTCCAACCTGTTTTTTGTGGCGACTCCTTTTACACAAGACATGTGATCCGCAACCCCTCTGAAATTTAATAGGTTGTTTTCAATATAACTTTAAAAAAAAAAAAAAATTAAAACAAAATAGAGCCAATTTGCATTATGATGATCATTTTTAGTCAACAGGTTTGTAACAGCTGCTCTAGCCGAAAAAAGTAACTTTAAAGATTAGTGCTAAAAGTAATTTAATTCACAATTTACGAATTTTGACATAATTTGACTCTGTGATGATAGCATTTTCATTTTTGGGGCTTTGAACAAGTAGACCTAATAAGATTTTATTTTGTAAAAACTTTATACAGTAGATTGGTCTAAACCAGTTGTTTAATGTCCACTGGTTAGTTTGAATTTGACGAAAATGTGACTTAAGTACTTTTAGCACTAGGTTCTTCAATTGTATTGGAAACACCTATATATGTATTTTAAAAGTTATTTGAAATAATATGAAATAAAATAAAACATCATGAAAATGGTGTTTTCATGAAATATGAAATACATCGATAGTCGTTTAAGAACTACTTTTTTTAAAAAAAAACAACCTTTTCGCTAGCCATGTTTGATGCTTTTATATTCAAAGTAAATTCTGAAGAGGGCAAAGAGACAAGAGACTAGAAGGATACAAAATTAACGTTGTTATCATCACACCCCTGAAGTCAACGATACCATTGTTTCCTTTAGTAAATGGACTTTAATCTTTGTATTCAAGCCACAGCTTCAAATCGGAAGGCAACTATTTAATTCATTTGACCATTGTGTTGATAAAAGTTACAGTGATCCCGCGCAGCGTGGGTATGTGACGGAAGTTCTCACCTGAAAATTATTTTTTTTCAGTAAAATAATAAACGTGCAGAAACTGCAGGATTACTAAAGATGGTTATCAGACATTTTTTGTAGAGACTAAAAAACAACAACAACGAAGTGAAGAGTTGTGAAATCGTGGATTCCGAAATTCAATTATTAGAAGAATTAGGGGCGTCTGCAGCATCTGACTTGTCATTGGCATCGAGGACAACAGTACAAGTTCAACAGTCAGACACAACTGATTGAGGCAACTGTTTCTAATTTGGTGGTCGCTGACACTTATTAATTTCCTAAATTGGATATTTGAAGGTATGTCTTGACACAAGACCTTTTATATGAGTCGAAATTCCAGCTGATTCCCGATTGTTGAACCCCTGATAAAAAGTATGAGTTAGGGGCTGACAGCGAGGGAAACAGAATTTTTAGTTTTTAGATTTCATTGGTAATCAAACTACTCACTGTAGATTGTACACTCGCAAATATTAAAATGTGCCGTTTGAAAATTGTTCATGTTGTTTCCGCAAACAAAAAAATTCGAGGAGTTCAGTTGGCATTTGTCATTAAACCATGCACAAAATATAAAGATTTCAACGTTGATTTACGTAGTCAAATGCAAAGCACATGACACAACGGCTCTCATGAAGATGCAAGCCGTTTTGTTGTATTATTGAAAGCCAAAGCAGTTTCTATAGATGAACAGTAAGACTCATCAGTTACAGGAAAAATTCAAGAAAAACGCAACAAACTGTGTCCCATCATTTCTACAATACTATTTTACGACATGCATGATTTAGCACTTCGTGAAAAGAATCAAATTCTTGTTATTTTTATGACCTGTTAGAGTTTATCTGGAAATGAAGTTTTTGGTAATCATTTATCAATGGGTTCTAGTAATGGCAAGTATATCTCGGCAACTAGACAAAACACTATAATCGAAATTTGTGGGTCTCTCTTGCGCGAAGACATTGTTCGTGAAGTAAATAATTTAGCTGCATTTCCTATATTTGCCGACGAGACTAATGACATTTTAGGCATTGAGCAGATGTCAGTTGATGTTAAATTTGTCTAGGAAGAAAATGGGAAAATGATTGTCACAGATGAATTCCTGGGATAAATTCTACTTGTTGATATAACAGCTGAAGGTTTAGCCAGAACCATCATTACAAATTCATCAGAATTTTAATTAGATTTAACAACGCTTGTGGGTCAAGGATACGGCGAATGTTCTACAATGGCAGGTAAAGTAGGAGGAGTCCAAGCAATAATTTGAAAATATACCCAATAGCAGCATTTTTACTTGGCCGTTTACATAAACTAAACCTTGTCGAGAATGATTTAAATAATGTGAATGCTTTACGAAATAAAACAGGAAAAAATAAGTCAGTTATAGTGTTTTTCCGATAAAGTATCAGAGTCGAAAACTAAATCCAAATGGCCAAATGGTCCTTTTCTATGTGAAACTAGATGGAGACATACAACCTTGCGTATTTTTGATGAAAATGTGACAGAAAATACATTTAGAACTAACAGTAAAGTAATCAGTTATCCTTGCAGATATAATTATTTTTTATGTTTGATATGTGTACACTCTCTGCTATGTAATAAAGTTTCAGGAAATATATTTCAGTTTTATTGCAACAACTTATTGACAAATTTCTAAAATAAAGGGGGGCGTGCAATGCCGCCCCTTGCCCCATGCCCGATGCAGACCTCAGGTCTGCCGTCCCTTCCCTTGGTAAAAAATAAATAAATATAAATGAAATAAATATAAAGACAAGTTTAAAAAAAAATAATAATAATAATAGGGACACTATTCATTTTGTATGCTCATAATAAATAGGAAAGCTTTCATTTAAAATAAATAAATAAATAAAATTTAGTTTTATGCTTGTTTTTCATCGCTCAATCATTAATATATCAATGTTGTCAGTTATGCCGTGCTCAAAATCCGAAATAGCCACTAGATTACGTAAATTGGTGAATGGAAATTAAAAAAAACTGACAACGCTCACTATAAGTTAATCATGAACCTCGTCTTATGAAGAAACAACTTTCTCCTCAACTATTTCTCTACATAACATGACTACTGACTACACTCTCTCTCTCTCTCTTTCTTTGACCGGAAGGTATTATTAATTATTAAAATCGTAAGGTCACCACATACAGTTTCAGTGAAAGTCAGAGCATCCTTTAAAAATTTCTTTAGTTTCTGTGAGTAGCCTTTGCTGGGCATTTTTTGCACAATACGTTTGTAAATAATTTCGCGCTTAATTTTCTTCATAAAGTACCGTATATACTCGTTTAATAGCCCGTTACTTCGTGTGCGACCCCTTCTATTTCGGAAGAGACTAGTATTAAAAGTGCGTATTCCGCTCTTAAGCCGAGACCAATGTTCTCTTTAAGGTTTGCTGTTTCCTGTGCAAAGAGAAAAACTAGTGTGCAATGTTGCGCAGCGTCCATTTTTAGCGTATTACCTTAAAAAATATGCTGCACGTTAATTCTAAACAGCTGCGCGGCATGAGTCAGATTTCTGCGCGGCATCAGTCAGAAGTCTGCGCGACCGCGTAGCCGCACAACTTAAATGGAACATTCAAGCCGACCCCCCCCCCGAAAATAAAAATAATAATAATAATAGGAAAGCGTAAACAAAACGGTACACTTTAAAAAAAAATGCAAACTATATCGGTCATTATGATTGTTTACTTTGTATTACCAATATTTTTCTTTATCTTTGTGCTCTTTTTTTAGGCAAGAACTACCCAGTAGCAATTTTTTGCTTTTTAAAAATTTTCTTTTGCTTTTGGGTGTATGTAAGAAGTGGTGAAATCGCGTACATTTAAATTCGTTGATGAAAACTAAATTTGTGAAATAATTTATTCATCAAACAATTTATTAAAAAAATGCTAATAAAAACTGTAAATAAGGTAAGTACAGTTACAGATGTTTAATAAAATTTTATAGTTTCTGGTAGGGCAATCAAATCTTTTAGAATGTAGAGGAGGACCGTAATAATCAACTAAAGAAACAACGTTATTCAATGCTCTTGCAGTAATCACCTATTTTTTTATATTTATTTTATCCCGATTACATTGTTTTTTAATTACTTACTTTATTTATAATGTATACTGTTAAGGAATGAAGAATCCTACTAAACTAAACACATGTTCTTGTGACCTGAGATCTTATCTCTTAAGGCCTTGGCTAATACTTGGTCAACCTGCTCCATCTAATGACCAGTGCCATACAATATTGTCTTCACGTGGGACTCTTTTGCCTCCCTTACCTCCCCCCACTATATCTAGCGCGGGGCACGACGTCAATAGGTGTGTGACAGTCTCAGAGGCTTGGCTGCAATGACGGCAGTTCGAGTCCCTGTTGTGGTGTAGCCTGTTAAAGTAAGAGTTGGTTGGGCAAAGCTCGGTGCGCATTTGGGTTACTAAACTCTGGTCCCTTCGGCTTAGACCCCACCGCTGGTCGGCCCTGCTCAGCCTGGGTATGTTGGCGAATACCCCCCTAACCGTCGTATTTTCTTCCCACTCCTGGTACCACTTTACCCTGAAGTGGTCTATTAGCCAGGTCTATGCCCCGAGATAGGTAATTGGGACTTCTGATTAGGTTTGGGCTGCTCCCGATTTTGCCAGGGAGTTATCTGTTTATTAACCTAATAGAGTCCTACTAGATTTTTCCATAGTTTTACCATTATATTTTCAATTGCTGGTGTTCTTTCTGTGTTGCTTGAAACTGATTAAGAATTTTACATATAAAACTTAGATCAAGATACGAAATATCCAAAATAGCAAAGACAAACCGGAACGGATTTATTTCGTATGTCAAGGTACCACTGTATTGTTGTATAGGCATAGGTTGTACAAGGTACGAGTAAAACAAAGAGGAAATCAGTAATTCCAATTCTAGAGGCTTCTGGCTAAACTGAGGGAATATTGTTATGCATCCCGTCAAACAGTTACAAGAAATTACATTCTACAGAAAAATTTTTAATATGCATTTAAAAAGCCTTTTATAAGATCTCAAATGAAGATTGTCTATCTCTCCCCAAATCTTTTTCCAACGTAAGCCACAAAACTAATTTCTACACCATTGATTTATATGTTTCTGCCTAAAAATCCATTTACACTGCACATTCATTCGTCTAATCCAGGGGTTGGCGAATTTTTTAGCACAAATGTAAAAATTTTACGTAAAATCTACCCTTCTTCCCCCGCCCCCCAGGCAGGCGTGAGGTCCTTCCTAAAAGACTCAGGGGTTTGGGGGAGTAGGCTGGATCACAACAGGGACCCCAATTGCCGCCATTGCAGCCAAGCCTCTGAGACGGTCACACACTTGTTGACGTCGTGTCCCGCGCTTGACATAGCCGGATAGGTTTGGGGGGCAGGGGAGTCCTACGTTCAGACGATGTTGTATGGCACTGCCCAACAGATGGAGCAGATTGCCCAAGTAATAGCCAAGGCCTTAAGAGAGTAGATCTCAGGCCCAAAGAATATGTGTTTAGTTTAGCTGAGGAATTGACCCCGAACTGACCTCGGGGAAGAGAATCGTAAATCGCAATTGGTAGAGCTACGCTTGACTTGAGGAGCAGTGACGTAGACGTAACAGCCATTATCCATTAGCCACGCCCATTTCAAGGGGGATTTTGGGGCATAGGCAAGCCTTATTTGTATTGTTTATATATATTCATGTTAACTGTATCTTTCTTTTAATATATTCATTTTTTAGATATATATTTCTGTCAGTTTTTCTATGGATTTCCAAGCAACATCAAAACTTCTCCATGGGATATGCACTATTTAGTATCCTGAAGATTGTTTAAGCCGTGCTTCTATTAGATATTTCATACTATGCATGGACATAGAAAAGATTGCGTAATTAGTTTCTAGTGTGCTAAAATAGGAAAACCTTTCGTTTCAGTTTGGGTACCATCTAAACAAATTAGGTTTAAGGAACATTTTGAGGGAGATTAGACATTGATAATTTTCTAGAATTATTTTATACTTTCTATTATATAGTCTTTGCAATAGCTTAAATATCAGTATAGTATAGACAATATAGTATAGTATTCACTCTATAGAACAGACACTTATTAAATTATTATTTTGAAAAAAAAATAAAAATTAGGGTCAAACGAGTTTCTATTGTGATAAACTAATACTACATTTAAAAACAGTATAGCAACCTGTTTTTTTCCCTGTAATATGAAATTATAAATGATAATTTGGAAGTTTGTTTATTCATCAGCAATTTTAAAAAATAATACAATGATGACGTCATAGTCATAGTCAATAAAAAAAATGTGCCTTTGTCGATAAAATTTGAACTTTGTCATTTATTGCATGTTAACGTGACATGGAGGCGGCGTAATCTAATATATAAAGCTGAAAGTTTGTTTGTTTGTTTGTTTGTCTGTTTGTTACCAATACAATTCCACACCGTTGGACCTAGGATGGTGAAATTTTGCAGGGGGCCCCACTTTGACCTGGAATAGGTCATAGGCTATGTTTTAACCCAAGTTGACCACCCCTAGGGTCAGTGGGGGCATTCTTTTGCTTTTTTCCTTATATGAGCTATATAAAAAATAAAAATCACGTCAAGAATATTTGTGTCAAAATAGTGCGCACTGTGCAGGAGTATAATATTAACATTCCCTAAGCGGGAAAACCCCATTATTATTAGTCTATAATATTTCCATGACATATCCCCAATCTTAAATTTACATTTAACTCACGGAATTAAATCTATACCCTGAAAATTATTGCAACTTCAAAAAATACATTATCATCAAGGCATAATCATAGTCATTAACATAAACACATCATCAGCACCACACCGTTGGACCCAGGGTGGTGAAATTTTGCAGGGGACCCCAATTTGACCTGGAATAGGTCATAGGCTATGTTTTAACCCAAGGTGACCACCCCTAGGGTAAGGGGGCCCATTTTTTGCTTTGTTCCTTATATGAGCAATATAAAANATTAAAATCAAGAATTCTCTTATTTCGCGTATTATACAACTCTCCGTGTAGGTAGAAGCATGACACTTTTGTAAATTGTTGAGTAGCCCCTTTGAACGATTATTGGCGTAAATATTTTTTAGAAATCACAAAAAGTTTGGCCCGGGGGCCCAAAAACTATTTTTGTAAATACTTAAAATCGATACATATCCACTTTCCCGAGTAGGTAGAAGCATAAAACTTTGGGAATTTGTTGAGTACACTTCCGCAATTGTAACATGTTGAAAAAATATTTAAAGTATCACTCATTGGGGGCCGGGGGCCCAAATGTATTTTTCAAATGAAGTTTTTTTCCTTATGTTAGCTTTATAAAAACTGAAAATCACTAATTCTCCTTTTTCCCGTGTAGGTAAAAACATGAAAATTTTGGCAGCTATTCAGTACACGTCCATGATGGTAACAGTTGAAAATAATATTTAAATTCTCACTTTCTGGGGGCCGGGGGGCCCGCATGTTGTTTTTCTTATTTTAACAAATTTACTCATCCCTAATCCTCTAACTTTCCGTAAGCTGGTAACAAGCGAAACAAATATTTAAATTGCCACTCAATGGGAGACGGGGAGCCAAATGTATTTTTTTCTAAAATACAAAGTTAATCACAAATTCTTCAACATCCTGTGCAGGTAAAAGCATGCATATTTGGGATGGTAGCAGGCAAACTTATCACTCAATTGCAGTTTTTTCACCTTATATTAGCTAAATTACAAATAAACAAAAACTTTGGATACTCTGTAAATGCATTTTTTTTTAAAACTCGGAAGATACAAATTTGAAGACTTATGTTAAAATTCGTTTGGTCAATAAAATAATATTTTTTCAATCTTTTGTGACCCTTGGCCCCTAATCTCTTTTTCGTTAACGTTTAAAACATTTTACCATTCGTTACCACTCTATTTTTAAAATCAAATTTGGACTAACAAACATATTCATCATGATCCAAATGGAAATAAGCTGTTGTTTTGAACTATACAATTTGCAACCATAGGGCCACGGACCCAAATTTTAGTTTTAAAAAATAAGTTTTAATTTTTAATAGCAAAAACACATTTTAGGACTGGAGACCGGTTTGTTATTTTTAACATTAGTTATGTAAAAGTTAATTTAAAAATTGTCTATTGAGTTAATGGATAAATTATTGAACAAATGAGATTTTTAAAATAATACAATTTCCAATGGGGTTATGAACTTTTAACGCCTGTTCCAAGACGGTTTAGTTAATATATTTAGCATATCCATCACGATTTAGATTGAAATCAAAGGGATATTGAATTAGTGTTTACCGCTTCTAAGCGCTAACTGAAATCTTAAAATACCGCTGCAAAGCGCGGGTAATTAGCTAGTATTACATAAAACTTTAAAAGTTGTGTCAAGTCGATGTTTGGATGGAAATTTGAAGGGAATTTGATGATGAGAACCACCATTAACGTGCTACCCAACCCCCCCCCACCCACAACTTTTTTTAGGGGCGTTACGTCATTTATAGACGGCCCCTTAATTTCAACACTAAAAGTACAATAATAAGGTTTCTTAATTGTATCTAATAACATAGGTATGCTTTAGCTAATTGATTATGAGTATTCCTTAACATTAATGTGACTTAATGTATTGCAATTGCTTTAAATTCTTAAAGACTTATTGATACTTGGTGAGAATAAGCTTCGTACAGCCATAGACACTTTTGTAAAGAAATTTTTGTATATGCAATTAATATGTAAATTAAATGAGTCTGAAGAAACATATTTAACTTTACTTCCAAGGGGAAAAATTGGGTTTATATATTCAAAATGTCTGTCCTGTCTCTTCGAACCTGCACAAGCAACTCCACCTGAACTATACCATTCGGGCCCTTTGATAATATGTTAAGGAGGTCCTCAGGATGAATTAAGTAATTCATAATGATTTGCCTCGAATAAAAAAAAATTCGGAAATTCTTTGTCAAAATAGCTTTCAAATACCAATTCGAATTTTTATTACTCGATTTTATGATATTATGGTTATTTCAGTTAAAGATGTGAGCATGGTCAAGTGGGTATTTCTGTTAGAGATGTGAACATGGTCCAGTGGGTATTTCTGTTAGAGATGTGAACATGGTCCAGTTGGTATTTCTGTTAGAGATGTGAACATGTTCAAGTGGGTATTTCTGTTAAGGATCTGAACATGTACCAGTGGGTATTTCTGTTAGAGATGTGAACATGTACCAGTGGGTATTTCTGTTAGAGATGTGAACATGT
>MUZC01004739.1:106601-120714 GCA_002072015.1 Radix auricularia | reverse complement strand
TGGGCACATCACGGTTGTGAAATGCAGAACGCAATCATTGTTGGATGCAAATAAAGTGGTTATCGGGCAAGTTACTGAGATTCTTCATTATGTAAGTATCAGACCAAAAAATGTAGAATATTTCCAAAATACATGTGATGAACCTGTAAATACATTGAATGCCGATAAAAATTTGAATGAATTAATTAATGAAGTAAACATACAGCATATACAGGGCGAATTTTTTCCTGAGCGACTATCCCTAGCAAGATTCAAAACATGGCAGGAAAGCAGACCATGGCTCCAATCTACTGCCGATGGAAAAGTAATCTGTACATATTGTACTTCAGTAAAAAAAAAATTAGGCTTGCATGGAAAAGAAAGAATGCGAATAGAGAAAACTTTTGTTGAAGGTCTCTCCATACTTGAAATAAACTCTAAAAAAAAAACAAAAAAAAACTCAATGACAAAATTACAGAGCATGATAAGAGTGTGTCACATGGAATTTGTACAAATATCAAATTAATTGAAGAAAAACGCTTGATTGAAGAAAGTTTATCAAAAAGTGAGAACTTATGGCATCTTCAACATCAGAATCAAGTGGAAGTTACATCATGTATTTTTCGCACAGCATACGCAGTTTGTAAGCGTGATTGTGCATTTACTTTACATCCGGAAATTCAGCTTCTTCAGGAACTGAATGGCCTGGATGTAGGGAAGTGTCTTTTTTCAGATCATTCTTGCAAAAATATTATAGTTTTTGTTTCTATAAAAATTAAGGAAAAGCTTTTAAAATACATTCTGTTTGAGACTGAAGCAACTTTTTCCTTATTATTTGATGAAAGCATTTCAGTTTCTGTGAAAACTTGTCTGATTCTTTTTATATGAATAGCGTATAACAATGAAATTAACAATTTGTTTTTAGATCTTTTTGAACTGCTTAGTCAAACGGATGAAGATATTACAAATTCATTGCTTGAAGTTCTACATAAGTTTGGATTTACAGATGATATACTGAAAAGGCGACTTATTGGAATTTGCACTGATGGCGCAAGTAATTTACAAGGTGAAATGAAAGGTGCTTTGGCATTATTGAAACAGAAAATAAATACTGATTTTGTTAATATTCACTGCATGGCTCACAAATTGGAATTAGCTATTCACGATGCATTGAAACTCTCACACTTTCAGATATTTGCTGGCTCATTATATTCGCATTTTTCACGATCACCAAAGAATAGAAATCAATTGGAAATTGTGGCAAAAGAAGTACACACAGAGCTACTAAAAATTGGTCGTACATTTGATAGTCGTTGGATGACATCCTCTTTGCGCAGTATTCAAGCAATCTGGCAAAACTATCCAGCTTTAGTGAAACATTTTGAAACACTCGGTTTGGATATGAGCAGAAATGTTCGAGATAAAACTAAATGCAGTGGAATAAGTCATAAACTGAAGAAATTGATTTTTGTTTACGAACTAACAATAATCAAAGAAGCCCTTGAAGTTGTTAAAAGTGTGTCACTATTTTTACAAAAAAAGTTCATCCTCAGAACAGTAAATGATGAGATTTCCAATGCTTTAAAAACCATGTCAGCCTTCAAAGAATACGATGGTGTCAGTGGTCAGGATTTTTTAGAGGAGTTTTCTTGCACAGGTACTTTCAAAGAAATCAAACTTATGCCACCAACGGAAGCGGAACAAACAAAGTTTCACAAGTTTAAGAAAAAGTTTTTTCAAAGTTTGGTTGACAACATCTCTTTCATTAGTGTTGAAACATGCTGAAGTTTTATGTAAGGCAAATTGGCCAAACAACACAGAAGAGTTAATGTTGTATGGAGATCGTGAAATTATGGAACTTCAAACGTTTTTTTTTTTTTAAATTGAAGCACGTCACACTTCAGCCATAGTACACCAATTTCGCATGACAAAAGATGGTCATGATGCTGATGCAGACCTTTATGAGTTGTACAAGAGATTAGATGTTCTGCCAATATCTACTGCTGATTGTGAGCGAGGATTCAGCGCGATGAATTTAACTCACACATCTCTTCGGAATTCATTAGATGTTGAAACTATCAATCACTTGCTTTTTATTAAAATTAATGGTCCACCACTTCAACATTTTGATTTCAGGTTGTATGCCACAAAGTCATTAAAAGACGGAAGGCATTCTGCTAGCGACCTACCTTCTGGCAACCAACAAAAGAAGTAGTTATTGAACAGCGCCATAATTTGTTTAAATAGTTTTGATCTTTAGCAAATAACTGTTTAGAATTGATTAGACTAATTTCAAATATACAACAACAACGACAGCAACATAAACAACGTCATCAAAAACAGCATCATCAATAACATGAACAACAAACGCCATCAGCAATAACTAAATCAACAACAATTTTATCTACAACATCGACTACTGCATCAATAACAACATCATCTTCTGCAGCAACACCAACAACAACACAAGCTACTAAAAGCTGTAAATTCAACCATATAAAAAACAACATCAACAACAACACAAGCTACTAAAAGCTGTAAATTCAACCATATAAAAACAACATCAAAGACAAAAACAGCAACAACATCATCAACAACAACATCATCAATAACATGAACAAGAAACGCCATCAGTAACAGCTACATCAAGAACAACTATATCAACAACATCAGCTACTGCATCAACAACAACATCAACTACTGCAGCAACATCAACAATAATATATATTAGCTAAAAAACGAAAACAACACACTTTCCATTTATAAGTAAATTCCATCTCAGCAACAAGCTAGTTTTTATTAAAAACTGTAAATTCAACCAAAATATTTGAAAAAATGAAGCAAACAAATTAAAATATATTTCAACATTAGAACCTGTTGCATATCATTTGTTTTTATATGTTGCATTGTAAAGAATTCGTTTTCACTTGTTGTGTCATGTCATATTGTAGTAGTAGTAGTAGTAGTAGTAGTAGTAGTAGTGGTAGTAGAAGTGGTAGTAGTAGTGGTAGTAGCAGGATTAGTTAGTTAGTTATTTCCTCTCGGACCGAAGACGGCTCATAGGGCAGAGGTCATGGATTTCCATTTGTGACGATCCGTTGCAGGATTAGTAGATGGGCTCAATTTGTTGCGGAAACCGGGATATCCCCGGCACTGTGAGGCTGCATCCCCGGCTCTGCTTTAAATTCTACCATCCCCGCCGGAGATGGCATTTATCCCCGGCGCTGCAGAAAAAAAATTCATCCCCGGCACTGGTTTTTTCCTAAATCGAGCACTGGTTAAGTCGCGGCAATTCCATGGCTCCAAAAATTTTTGACGCAACACAGCTAATTCGTTCAGCTAAGCAAGAAATAAGGAAGATAAACCTTTTTGTTTACCTATGCACATGTAAATAAAAAATTAAAAAATAATTATACTAGGGGAAAATGTTTTACGTAACAAAAAAAATATATATTACCTAAATTACATGTATTAATAATTAATAAATTGGAAAATAATTAAATATGTTCTTAAATTTTAATCAAATTACAATCCATCAAATTATTTTAACGATTAATCGATTAATTAATCGTTAATTTCTGAAGCCCTAAATAATATACATTTACAACGACATTGTATGAGACAGCGGCACAGTTAATTGTGATTTACAATTTACAGATAAAAAATTATTAGAAATATCAAGGGGCATTTACCGATAATTTCTTTTGAAATAAAGTCATTAATGATTACCTCCCCTTACTCTTGCCAACAAACAAAACAAATAAAATAGGTAATAATATTAAACAATTATTATATAAGCATTTTTTAATTATAATTTTAGAATTAATTTTAAAATACCAAAAATACATTCGGCTAAGAATGCGTGGTAAATATGAAACATGAAAACGTAATCATAAATCTCTAACGATGTTAAAAATTGATCTGCATCTTACATTAAGACTTATACTTATAAGATGAGATAAGATAAGACTTGACCTTTGTAAATCACCTACTAAAAAGATAGAGTTTCACGACAGTCGAATTCTTATATTCATTTTTCACAAACCATAATTCTCGTGCACACCAGGAAACGGATGTGCACTTACTAAAACACTGGCGCACTCAAGGAAACTCATATGCACCGATTAGGTTACTAGTACACACAGTATTACTGATGTGCACCGATTAAAATAATGGAGTGAGAGGAAACTGTTGTGCTCTATATTACTAGCACACTCAAGGAAACCAACGATTTAATTACTGGTACTAGTACTAGTACACTCAAGGATACCAACGATTTAATTACTAGTACTAGTACACTCAAGGAAACCAACGATTTAATTACTAGTACTAGTACACTCAAGGAAACCAATAACTTAATTACTGGTACTAGTACTAGTACACTCAAGGATACCAACGATTTAATTACTAGTACTAGTACACTCAAGGAAACCAACGATTTAATTACTAGTACTAGTACACTCAAGGAAACCAATAACTTAATTACTGGTACTAGTACTAGTACACTCAAGGATACCAACGATTTAATTACTGGTACTAGTACTAGTACACTCAAGGATACCAACGATTTAATTACTGGTACTAGTACTAGTACACTCAAGGAAACCAACGACTTAATTACAGGTACTAGTACTAGTACACTCAAGGAAACCAATAACTTAATTACTGGTACTAGTACTAGTACACTCATCACTCAAGGAAACCAACGACTTAATTACAGGTACTAGTACTAGTACACTCAAGGATACCAACGATTTAATTACTGGTACTAGTACACTCAAGGAAACCAATAACTTAATTACTGGTACTAGTACACTCAAGGAAACCAAAGACTAAATTGCAAGTAGAGAATATATTTAAAATTTTAAGTAAAAATCCAAAAGACACATATACTATGTCAGTCATTACATAAAAACACCTCATATAATATTAAGCAATGCAAATTGGGACACTACACATCAAGAGTCAAATGTAACCGATAATACCGGAGTTCTACTGATATAGTAAAAGGGAGGCGTTATTCGGAGATTTTTACGAATAACGCCCGGCGTTATTCGGAGATTTCTATTTATAGAAACAATCAGTACTTTAGTATCATTATAATTTAAGATTATTTGTAGCTGTCATAGATTTAAAAATAAAAAAATCAAATAAATAATGCTTAGTCTTGTTAGCTGTACTAATTGATTACTAATAATGTTAAAATAGTAATATTAATATTGATTTCATTGTCATTAGTTTTAGCCCCAATAGCCAATAATAACTACTCAATTAATGATAATGTTGATATATTTAGATGTGTATTANTTTTTTTTACGGCGCGCAAAACCACACCCTCTGTTAATCTCAAACCCAAAATCATTATGATTTTACGTCTATATTTTCAATTTTTAAAAAGTTAGCAAGAGTTGCGTGGTATAGGGGCTTCACACACACTGACGGACGCGCTTAGGCGCATTATATAATAGATTATCAACTGTGTGGAACTGGAGTATGTGCGATTGGTTGACAATAATTTTCTACTTGGTATTAAAAAATAATAATTTGTTGTTAAAATTGTGGCACCCCTACTAGATTTAAATGGCTATGGATAATTGAAGTTGAAGTAGGCTCACTGACATTCACGACTATGAAGATTGAATAAATTAATATTAAAATTGTTAATTTAGTTTCATTGCCGTTAGAAGTCATTGTAACAATGATTGTTAGTGACCACTGTTAGTGTTAGTTAGTGTTAGTATACTTTATATTATAATTATAAGTTATAAATTGTATTATTATTTATTATTAATTTAGTTTCATTTGTCATTAGCGCTACGGTTAGCCGTTTGAAGTCATTGTCATTGTCTTGTCAGTATTGTCTTTGTTAGTGACCACTGTTAGTGTTAGTAATGCTTATATTATAAGTTATAAAACTGTATTATGTATTTTTATTTTATTTTTAACTCCAAGAATAATGATTTTAAAATTAATTTAATCAATCTTCATACTTCATCATCACAATCACAAGTGGGGAAAGTTCGTTCATTAGTTTAGTTAGTAGTCCTAGTACTAGTCACTAGTCTTACTAGTACTAGTACTAGTACTAGTATGATATCTAAGGCCTAAGCTTAATCGCGGGGTTTCCAACTCTAAAGTGCATTAAAAAAAACACTTTTGCATATTACTATTACTAATAAAAGAAAAACCCAACGTGAAAGTAATTGAAAATGAAATTGGAAAGTTAAAAATAAAATAAAGTGTCGTAATCAAAACCCGAACCTCGGACCACTGTTAAAACCAAAACAATATGATGCGCACTAACCAATAGACCACAGAAATGCATTCTTGTTTGTGATATTTAAGAAACTTATATCAAACTGGCAAGAAGTGACGTCAAACGCTATGAATCATGGGAAAATCTCCGAATAACGCCAGACGTTATACGGAGATTTTTACCAATAACGCTGGGGGTTATTCGTAAAAATCTCCGAATAATCACTTCGTATAAACAAAGAAACAAACCCAAAATTATCAAACAACAATTATAATAGATCAAGTGCCCAATCTGTTGAGCTCATATAAGGCAAAGAACTTCTTGATCGTGCACAGTGTACTTGTACGACCCGTTTCGGTCAACCATGAAATGCGTCACGGCCTATCTAGAGTATCCCATCACGGATGACCATTTGTGTTTCTCTATTTTCTATCTACTTGAATGTTCTGTTTAAAAAAATAATTCCTTTTTATATTTTAAGAATGTCATTATATGTAGTCCTTAGGATATGAATGTTTTACATTGATTGAATTAATAATTGTATGCGTTACAGCTACTATTTTTTAAAATAAATCACCGTGAGGCCGTGAGCCCAGTAGCTTGCTGGGGATACAGATAGACTATATATAAATTATATCAAATTATTATTATTAATAATAACTGTCTCGGTGATGAAAAAATAGATACTCAATTAAAATAGTAAACGTAAATTCGTATGAAACAAAAAACAAGAGAAACTCGTATAATGTAGCTCCACGCGATTATTAAAAAAAAAAAGTTTTACACTCTTACTTTGTGTGATGATTAGGTAGGACGATAGTTCTGTACTAAGCAGGCCCGATCCTCTTGTCTCGATCTTTAAAATAATTCACAAATTTGTGTCTTATTAGATTTTTTTAAAACTTCGCTTAACTAAGACTAAGAAATTATGATTCACAAGTAGATCTATCTGACAACAAAATTAGATCACCATTTTTTAAAAAAATGCCAGTGATTTATTTTGTCTATTTCTATATCAGGGGCTTATTGGAAGTAAATTGTATCAGATCGATCTTTCATTATCATCATTTCATTAGCGTTTCATTAATAATATTATATGTAATGTTGTTGCATGTGAGTAGTTTTCGACGGCCAAAGCACAGCCCCACCCCCATACCATTCCACAATACAAAGACCATCAACATTGTGGTTTTGACTTCCTTAATTCTGCAAGAAAATTATGTAAGTAAAATTGATAAAATTATTAAAAAGATCAGTTTTATAAAAAAAAATATTTAAAAATGTGATCATACGCTTCGTTATGATTTATTATTATTTAGGGCTGCGGAAATTACCGATTAATTTCTCGATTAATCGGTATATTATTTTATCGATTAAAATTATTTTAATCGATAAAATAGTGATTAAAAATGTTTTGCTTTTTTTTTTTTTAATTCGATTTATTAATAAATAATTAATATTAGTTCTTATTTATTATTATTTTTTTACGTACAAACTTCTCCGTTAAAGGAATTCTGAAAGAGTAAAAATAACCTCTTTTATAAGGACAATCATATTTTTTTTAAAAAAACATAGTTTTTAACTATTTAACAATAACAAAATTTAAATTCATTTACATTATATTGAACTACTTATTTTTAAATATATCCCCCAACAAAAGTACGTGTTTTAAATTTAATTAATTTAATACTTAGGTTATGGGCATTTTAAAAATCCAATAAAAGGGCACAAAATATGAAGGAAAACGAAATAGTGAAAAAAGAGATTATGAGGTCATAGAAAAAAAAATCATAGCTTTCAAACCACTTGGGACAAAAAGATGATCTTTATGTTTTTACTAATCATTAAACAATTTCTATACAGCTGTATGACTTTTATATTTATAAAATTAATTTGAAATTTTCATTCAAGTGCCTCAACTTTAATACGTTATTTAACTTGTTTTCAGTGCTAACTGTTTTAAAAATAACTTAATGACAGCAGCAATAGCCGGTTTCTATTACTTCCCTTGAAATTTTCAGTTTAATGACGTCATACATCTTTATTTTTAGCTAACAAAATTATCGATTAATTAATCGGTAATTTTTCAAAAGTTAACGATTAAATTTAATTTAATCGATAACAGCCCTATTATTATTAGCTGAGATGTTATGAGTCCAAGGGTCCACGGGTGAGGAATACTTCAATAAAATCAACTGAAACTGTGGGTTAACACTTTTAATAGCAAATTAATACATGGACTTGTAATTACAAACGTGTAACAAGCAGGTCTGTATGTCACCAAGTTATTAATACGTAACAGGAAATACGTTGTCCCAAATATAACCATTAATTATACTTAAATAGTCTTAAACACTGGTGTTAAACTCATATTTTTACCAAATTTCGTAGAAGATGCTGAATAAAGAACATTCTAAATTTATTGGAAACGTTAGAGATTACGTCATGGGAAACTTGAATCGTGCACTTTTAAATAGTGCACACATAACCTCTACACCAAAGAGAGCGAAATTAAAAACAAATCATCGCAATAAAATGTGTTATATAAGTTATATATAACATAGATAACCTGCCAAACAACAGAGGCTAGACAACACTATTCAGAAGACTATGTGATATGTGGGGATTGACTTTCCTTTGCAAGTTACTTGACAAGCTTTCTCTATACCACCTCCCTCCCATCCATTGTATCTACCATTTCTTCTCTTTATCATATTCTCTTTATCATCTTTTACCATGAACAATCTGCCCACAAGCTCCAGATATCACGATGACGTGGCGTAGAAGGGACGTGCAAATTTTATTTGAGAACACCTCTAATCTTGAAATCACTCTCCTATAAATCTTATCACATCCCGCCTCCCCTTCACGAGACAGTTGTATCTAAATAAGCTGACATTCTTTACTTGGTAAGAATGAAATAAGTGGATGTATGTGAGTCGCTCGGTTAGCTTGTATACTGTTTTAATGTCATTGTACGGTCTATTCCTCCTTTAGGCCCTAAGATATTTAACGTAGGGGGTCCTTTATAAGTCCAGATATTGAATGTCAGTGCCGATTTCGACAAAAATAACAGATCAATTTTTTTTTGGTGGAGCTCGACAAGAAAGTTGGGACCTAGGCTATAGCTTGTTTATCTGCAGCTCATACGTAAATGAAAATGTGACTGACAAATTATAGAGCTGCTCAGTTGTTTATTGCATTATGAATTTAAAACTTTAAGGTTAGAAAATTAAAATATTTTTTTAAAGACATTTTTAAAATTTAAATGCAGAAATAACGGTTGAAAGCAAATTCTTTTCTGTTAATTTTTTCAACGGCCTAAAATAGCTAATATCTGATTAGTTAACTTTTTTAATAACCTAAAAGCTAATATCTGATCTGTTAATTTCTCCATTGACCTAAAAGCTAATATGATCTGTTAATTTCTCCATCGACTTAAAAGCTAATATCTGATCTGTTATTTCTCCATCGACTTAAAAGCTAATATGATCTGTTAATTTCTCCATCGACCTAAAAGCTAATATGATCTGTTAATTTCTCCATCGACCTAAAAGCTAATATCGGATTTGTTAATTTCTCCATCGACATAAAAGCTAATATCTGATCTGTTAATTTCTCCATCGACCTAAAAGCTAAACCCGATTTGTTTACAAGACAACTTTCACTCACATCCTGGGGAGATAATAATAATAATAATAATAATAATAATAATAAACACACCATGTAAAACTCGGCACCGTTATCGTTGAATAACGTATCATAAAAATGTTTAGTTATTAATTAACAAAATTTTAATGTGATTGGTCTCACAAACCCATGGGGGTCGGAAATAGGTATTTGAGGTGCTTGTGAGAGTGGGGTGGATAGGGTATTTGAGGTGTTGGTAAGAGAGGGGTGGATGGGGTATTTGAGGTGTTGGTGAGAGAGGGGTGGATGGGGTATTTGAGGTGTTGGTAAGAGAGGTGGATGGGGTATAGGATGTGTTGGTGAGGTGGATGGGGTATTTGAGGTGTTGGCAAGAGAGGTGGATGGGGTATATGATGTGTTGGTGAGAGCGGGGTCAATGGGGTATATGATGTGTTGGTGAGAGAGTGTGGATGGGGTATTTGAGGTGTTGGAGAGAGAGGGGGTGATAGGTATTTGAGGTGTTGATGAGAAAGGGGTGGATGAGGTATTTGATGTGTTGGTGTCAGAGGGGTGATGGGGTATATGATGTGTAGGTGAGAGAGGGGTGGATGGGGTATTTGAGGTGTTAATGAGAGAGTGGTGGATGGAGTGTTTGAGGTGTTAATGAGAGAGCGGTGGATGAGGTATTTGAGGTGCAAGAATGAAAATGGATGGGGTTACATTCGACTTGAGCAAATAATGATTTAACTGTGTGGGTTAGAAGGGAAAAAAAGGTCTTGAAATACATTTAGGATGTTGTATTTCGTTGAGAATCTTTACACGTGTCTCAGATATCCTAATAAATGCGAAGTGCTAATCTTAATCTTAGCCATTTCAAAGCAGAAAAAAAAAATCAACTTTACACGGCTATCTTTAAAAAAAATAATAGGAGAGCATTCAAAAACAAAAAGACGAATCTCTCAGATCGCCAACTAGAAGCTCCGGGAGAAGTTGGGCTGTGTAATTTATGAGCTAGGAATTCTCTCCCATCCAGTGCTCCTGGCACAGAGCCCGGAGCTGGGAGCTTGGGGTAACTCGAGGACGGACTCCATGGGGGGAAACCAAGGTTAGAGCACTCGGCAAATACCTACCTCCCTCCCGGCCGCCCCCCCCCCTTTAAAAATCCATCGCGCGCATGTGCAAACATTAATAATTATGGTTTTAAGGGCGTGGTTGTAAAAGATTTCATGGGGCGTACAGACAGTGACAAATGTGTTTTTGAAATGTTGGCAACGAATAGAGATAGACTTTGAAAAGTGTTGCGCCTTTCTTCGAGAGTCAAGCGCGTTTCGACGGTAGGCGAAAAGACCATTTTATTCTGTTTCTTTTCATAACGCGAAACATGGTTGTTGGAAAAAACAATATTGACTCATGGAATTGAAGTAAGGGGGGATACTCTTTTGTCATGTGGAAAGTTGTGTCGTGGTAATATTAGGGAATCAATAGTGGTAATATTAGGGAATAAGTAGTGGTAATGTTAGGGAATTAGCTGTGGTAATATTATGGAATTAGTAGAGGTAATATTGGGGAATAGTGGAGGTAACATACGGTTATTAGTATTGATAATATTGGGGAATTAGTAATTGTAATATTGGGAAATAGTGGAGGTAACATTAGGTTATTAAGTTATTAGTTTTGATAATATACGGGAATCAGTAGTGGTAATATTAGGGAATGGTGGAGATAATATTGGGGAATAAGTTGTGGTAATATTTTGGGGATTTAATGTTGGATAAATTTGAGGAGTTAGGTGACAATTACAGTGAAGAGACCCAAATGACCAAAAAAAATAAATCCAACAAACCAATTATTTTATTCATCCTATAAATGGCATATGCTGCAACAGATTATTCCAGCATTATTTAAACACCCTTTGATTTCTAAACAAATCCGAAAAACAAAAATTAAAAAAAAATAATTTTCGTAAGTGTTGATGCTAACAAAATATTGATTTTTTTTTTTATTGCAACATTAGAGAGGTCTTCTAGAAGGGGGATTATTTTAATTGGTAGAAGTTATAGTGATGGAACAAACTTTGACAGTAGCAATGAGTGATATAAATCATCATGTAAATAATTAATTTTAATTAATTAAATGTGGCAGCCTTTCCCCAAAATGTCACATGGCTATGGTCACGTGGCACTGGGCTCACTCGTGTGCTTTTTTTTTTTTTAATAATCCAGCGACGAGCGAGGAAACCGAGGCTAGAACTAGAATGGACCCAAAATTGGACACACCCAACAAGTAATAAAATCTCCAACTTTTATCTGAATTGCAATGAAATAATATGCTACTGTTTTTTTTTTTTTTTGTTGTTGTTTTAAATTTACTGTGACCGTATTTTTGTCTTAATCCTATATACATGTGAATTCTTATATTCCTATCCCAAAGTCTGTTTTTCTTTATTCTACAGATGCTCCTTTTCTATCCCAGACCTTCTCTCTAAATTCTCTTCTCTCGCTATCTTACTTTCTCACATGTGTTCCCTCTTTCTCTTTTTCTCTCTCTGACATTTTATATCTTTTTATCAGCAGAAGAAGTTATTAGCTTTTACACTAGTGTGGGTAGCTATAGTAATAATTGGGGTATTAGAAGTAGCAGGGGCAGCAAAAGTAGTATAAGTTAATTATAAGTAGTATATTTAGTTGTAGCAGTAGAAGTATTGTTTTTCCTATTTATTAATTATTTTACATTTTTTTGTTACATACTTTTCGATCGTATTATTATTATTTTTTACACGTTAACAAAAAGGTTTTTCTTCATTCTTTCTTGCATAGCAGAACAAATTTGGGATGGGAAAATGTAATTACCGCGACTTAACCGATTTCATGAAATAATGAATCGCAACTTAACGGGATCTATATATGCTTTACATAAAATATAATTAATAGAAATTAATCGATACATTTTTCCCGATTAATTGAACAATATTTAAAAAATTCCTTACCAGCCCCAATTTTAATCCATTAACTATTTTAACGATTAATTGATTAATTAATCGCTAATTTCCGCAGCCTTACTGTAGTAGTATGTTAGTAGTAGCAGTAGAAGTAGTAGTAGTAGTAGTAGTAGTAGTAGTAGTAGTAGTAGTAGTAGTAGTAGTAGTAGTAGCAGTAGCAGTAGTAGTAGTAGTAGTAGTAGTAGTAGTAGTAATAGTAGTAGTGTTATTAGCTGTAGTAGTAGTTGTAGCATGTGGAAATATGGAAGTTGATTTTTACTTTGATCTAAAACCCACACCTTTGTTAGAGAGCTTAAAGTTTAGTTAGGCCCCAGTGATTTGTTAGAGAGAGAAATATAAACGTTCTACTTTGAATGCAAGCAAAGTAAACGATAAACCTGCAGGGGAGCTTTCTAATTATACATTATCAAAATGTTTTTGTTTTTTAATGTAAAAGCAATTACAGGAAAACATTTTAAAACAGTTACAAAAAAATGTTAACAAGAAAAATATTGTGAACAATAATAATTATATGCAAACGAATTATTTGACTTAAAATATTACCGACTTAAACAAAATTTTAAATAAGTCTGTTTTAATTGTTCTGGACACATCGCTTATGCTAAGTATACTATTTACTCATTTAAAAGTAATACAAGTAATGTCACAGTCTCTTACACTAAGGTTTTTTTTTTACTAGAACTTTGTCTTTATTAAATGCTATACTTTTAAAGTTATTTTAATAAAACTAGGGTATCACCCTTCAAAAGTGACGGAAGTTTTCAAACTAAATATATTTCAGCTGCAATTTATTAATTTTTGAAAAAAAATGTACGTCAGAAACAAAAATGTAATACAGAACTTTTAATTATTGTATTTATTTTTATTTTATTCATTTATTTCCAATTTTAACAATTTTATGCAAACATTCGAAAAAAAGTTATTTTTGGTACAGTAATTTGTTGCGCTGCTTTCTAAAATTAATAGCTTCACGGACGGGACGGACGGACAGGAAGGACGGACGTGACATAAATTGCAAATTATGTAAATTGATGATAATATAAGACGTCATTATTTCGCTGTAAATACTAAGCATGTTAATGAATAGATATGAAATTATTATTTTTTCTTTAAAAAAGATATTTTTTTCTGTAAAAGATAAAGGTGGTCGAAAAAAAAATTAAATGGGACTCGTAACCTTCCAATAACATTCACATCTATTACAGATGGTTGAAGAGCAAAAGCTACCTTCAAAGATTTATATATATATA
>MUZC01004739.1:82816-95699 GCA_002072015.1 Radix auricularia | reverse complement strand
TATGTGTTATATATGGGATTCGTGTTCCGATAGTTTCATAAACATCCAACAAAGACGTTTCTGTTTAATGTGGTTCAATCTAAGGGGGCGCTTTAAGTGCTTATTTACAAGACGTGGGGCGTTGGTTATTTAGTGGGATGGCGTCAGGGCGGCTGTCGGAGCAGGCGGGCACAGTTGCATTGTGGGTCTATCAAGCTGGCGGCAAAAAGAATTCACAACTGTAATTATTATTACTGCTGCACGTATTGGTAACAGCTGCACCTGGGAGAGCGGCAGCGTGACCTAAAACAGCCTTTGTAAAAAAAAAGCAGTGGGTGACGATGACAGAGCTGTTTATTAGAATCGTTATCAAATAGGAGAACTTTATTTAGGGGACTATTTCTTGATAGAGCTGTTTATTAGAGTCGTTATCAAATAGGAGAACTTTATTTAGGGGACTATTTCTTGAAATCTTTTTGCATTTAATGATACAATGCTTAAGGGCTTCTTTTTAAAACATTCTAATTAACGTTACATTTATTAGGGACTGTTATCATACTTTAAAAAAAAAAAAGTTATAAAACCATTGCTCTTTTAAAAGGATAAATATTTTTTTTATAACATTAGTAATAATTGGGACTATGATTGGAAAAGCTATAATTTATGTTACAATTCTCAAGTACTATTTTTTAAGAATTTTAACATTTTAAGGCAATTTCCAATAGGAAAAATTGCGTTTAGATCTATATATTTGAAATGTTTGCCTTGTAACGCTTGATCCCGCAACTGCTCCTGAACCATACCACATAGTGTGTTCGGGTCTATTCAGATATGTTAAGGAGATCTCAAGGATGTGCAACGGGAAAAAAAAGAACGAAAAGATTAACTGGACTTCCTGGAAAATGAAAAAAAAAGCGATTAAATATCAGTATTTCGTCAATTTCTCACCAACCATAACAGCTATTTGGGTTAAAACAAACACAAAAAGATAGCTACTAATATTTAGAACAATGTTGGAAAAGGAATTTGTGAAAAAACTCTCATTACATTCGACTCCCGTAATTTTAGCAGCTATTTGTAGATAGCAATTGTTTTGTTTACTTTCATAATTATTTATTTTATATTACTTTTAATGTAATCTAGAATGACAGTTAATTGGGGTTTCCCGCTTTGTGAATGCTTATGTTAGATTGGTGCGCGATGCGCATTATGTTGACACAGTCTTGGTGTAATGCAGCGTGAGTGGATATGACGTCATGTTTTGTCTACTTTCAGAATTACTGATTTGAAATGACTTTTAATGCAATCTAGAATGATTTCCCTTGAATAAAAAAATTTGGAAGTTCATTGTTGGAAATTTCGTTTAAATACTCATTCGAGTTTGTATTACTTGTTTTTATTACATTTGATTTTGGCTACTGGTGAAATGGTTAAAAAAAATTAGTGTCTTTTTAGGGACGATAATATTTACCCTAATTATTATGCTGATAATATAATTAATAATGTAAAAAGAATAATTTAAGAGCTTTCTTAGCGCTGGACCTCCTCCAGGTGACAGACAACTTGCTCTTAACACATAAGGTAGTAAATATGTATAAATATATCCACACATTTCATATATCATAATTTAATTAGAGAAATATATTGACATATTTGGTGCATAGAGCTTTAATTGGATTGAAAAAAATAGATCAAGTAAAACTAATTGAAAACAAATAACCAGATTTATTATTGGTGAATAGTCATAGTTGATAAGAGTAACACCATTAGTTAAATCATTAGATCTATAAATACGATAGGGGCCGTCCATAAAATACGTCACGCTCCGGGGGGGGGNGGGGGGGGGGAGGGGGTTTAAGAAAGTGTTACAGTTGGTGACATGGGGGAGTGGGGTCCGGCCATGTGTGACGTCACGATGTTTTGAATTAAATTTTAATTATTTTTGTTAATGAAAAAAGTATTTTTTGTTCGAGAATGTGACGTACTTCAGGGGGGAGAGGGGTCTTAGATTTGTGACAGTTTGTGACAGGGGGAGGGGGAGTTAAAAAATGGTCAAAAATAGCGTGACTGGCGTGATGCACTTCATGGACGGCCCCGTAGAAGAAACAAAGGCAAAGTGGTAGAAATATTTAAAAGGAAATTAATTCTAACCTGGATATATATAACATAAAGATAATCTTATTCAAAGTTCAGTTAGACTAGGGGATACAAAATTTTTTTATACACACAACATATATATAATTCTCCTCATGGTCCAACCATTCCGGACACCAAGCAAGCTGTCTAACCCCAGTAGATTATAAAATGAGGATATTGGTGCCACCATGACTTTTAAGCTTTGTAGGGGTAACAGTGGAATGATTTTAAAAATATCTTTTCAGGTGATATGTCATTTAGTTGTGTAGGCAGGAGATACGACATTTAGATGGATAGGCAAATGAAATGACATCTAGATGTGTAGGCAGGTGATATGACATCTAATGTGTAGTCAGGTGAAATGACATCTAGATGTGTCGGGAGGTGAAATGACATCTAGATGTGTAGGCAGGTGATATGACATCTAATGTGTAGTCAGGTGAAATGACATCTAGATGTGTCGGAAGGTGAAATGACATCTAGATGTGTCGGCAGGTGAAATGACATCTAGATGTTTAAGCAGGTGAAATGACATCTAGATGTGTCGGCAGGTGAAATGACATCTAGATGTGTCAGCAGGTGATATGACATCTAGATGTGTAGGCAGGTGATGTTACAATTAAATGTGTAGGCAAGCGGTATGACATTTAGATGTTTAGGAAACTATTGCGATAGTTACATGTGTAGGCAAGTAAAACAACATTTACATGTGTAGGCAGTTGATAAGGCATTTAGGTGCGTAGGCTAACAGTAGTCTTTGACCCGTTGAATCTCATAAGGAGAAATGTATTTATTTATTAATGTTACTTTTAAAAAAAAGTACTTCGTGGTAAATTTTAGCTGATTAATTAGTTTGGGGGGGGGGGGGGTTCGGAATCAAAATCAGAGAATGGTGAGAGGAAGGTCAAGGCAATGCGAAATTGATTTTTAAAATACATTCAAATAATCTTTACTCTTATTTCTTGTTTTAACATTAACAGATCACGTCAACAATCTTGTTTTCACATTAACAGATCACGTCAACAATCTTGTTTTAACATTAACAGATCACGTCAACAATCTTGTTTTAACTTTAACAGATCACGTCAACAATCTTGTTTTCACATTAACAGATCACGTCAACAATCTTTTTTTAACATTAACAGATCACGTCAACAATCTTGTTTTAACATTAACAGATCACGTCAACAATCTTGTTTTAACATTAACAGATCACGTCAACAATCTTGTTTTCACATTAACAGATCAAGTCAACAATCTTGTTTTAACATTAACAGATCACGTCAACAATCTTGTTTTAACATTAACAGATCACGTCAACAATGACACAGAGATGTATGTAATAAATGTGCACGTGTGATCAACACTCAACATAAAATTAAACAATACTTCCTCTCCTCCCCTCCACGCCCTTAAAGAATAAGTCTTATAGACCCGCCCCCCCCCCTTGCACTTCTTGTTATTTCATCGCACACCTTCCAGCGATCTGCTCGCCAAGTCATTCAACCAATCAAATCAATAGCTTAAAAATAGATACGCACCGAACGACCCGAAACTAATGTTCTGTAGGAATCAACACACCCACACTAATCCCTTCACCGTCTCACGTACACACAGACCGTGACCCAATAATTGGCTGCCTTTCATTCGTTCTTTTCTGTTTTGATTTTTTTTAGGAACAAGATTTTAGGAACAAAAATATTTTGTTCCTATTTGTCGCCCAAGTAGGGTACCGCAACTTTTATGAATTTGAACGAATCACGACACATTTCAACTCAACAATCAATAAACACATGATATCGACATGTGTGATAAAATTGTGTGGTGGAATTGTTACGGTGATTACAGTCCCACAGATTATAAAAATGAATAAATGATAAGGACACGTTAATTTAATGTGCAGAGCACGATTTCAACAATAGAAAGAAATAAGCAATTATAACGATCTGTTGAAATGTAGAGATTTGTAAGAACAATATACACCAATAGAATGTCAGCAAACGAGCTCTTAAAGGCGTGCTAATATTTCATGGGTGATAGAGGGGGGAAATGGTGTGAATAAGTGAATGATATTTATTATCTTGTTTATTATGGGAGGGGCAAAGATTTATTCTGAAGAATTTTATATTAATTATGGAAAAAGCTGTGTGTTTATTACGGGAAATTTTGTATGTCAAATGTTGTTGAGATTATAGGTTTATTATGCGAGGAAAATATATAACTAATATGTGACAGTGTGTAGCATGTCAAATAGTATTTGAAAGATAGTTTGTTTATAATAGTAGAAGTTGTTTTGTTAAGAAATGTTTATTCTAGGAGAAAATGAATGTTCCTTTTACATTTGTAAGAGTTGTATTTCTATATTTTTAAAAATAATTATGTTCTTTATGTCAAATTTCTTTTCCTTCTTTTAGAAAAAAAAAAGAGATTAACGCTCTAGATACTTCAAATCTTTATATGCATGGGCGTTTATATTAATAATGGGGGAGTTAATTGTTTTAGGTTTTTTATTACAATGTTAGAATATTAAGTTTATTACTTTGAATTGTGTTTGTAAATACTTGGAATGATTACAATAAACGATTGTTAAAAATTAAAGTGATAATTATTTTAATGGAAAAAATGAATTTCAAATTGAAATAAAAAGATATGAATATTGTAAAATTGAACAGCCATTATCCTGGTTACAAAATTTTAAAGAGTGTATTTCTCGTAACTCTGTAAAATGAACTCGGCTATCTAACAAAATGTGAAACAAAGAATAATTGAATCATATCAGGTTTTATGATAACATTTTTTATAATAACATTAAAAATATGGATCTAAATTTCAATTAATTGTTATGTTGTCAAGCTCGCAACATATTAGCCATAAACCGCATCGGATCCTGAGGTCATTAAGCGTGTACGATAATGAGCATATTATTGTTTTTTTTTTCTTTTCTTTTTTATTGTTTTCTTTTCTTTTCTTTTTTTTTATTGTTTTAAAAAAAAAAACAACTGATAATCGAATTAAAATGTTAATAGGAAATTTTGATTTTTATAATATTAGAAGGGAAATTTGTACAAAAAAATTTGATTTACCGTTGGAAAAATATGTATATTATTAGAAATCAAACCAAATCACGTTCACATTTGCGAAGCAAATAACAGATCAATTTTTTTATTATAGGAATAAGCTAAAACATATTACGATAGATGATAATTTAATAACCAAATAATAAATAAAGGATCCTATCTTCTTGAAGTACGGCATGGATTTCCTCGATCATAATCTGTCCAAATGATCGCTTTTACCACACAGCCCACCAGTTTTAAATCATTCATCGAGGCCAAAACAGAAATTTAGGAATTTTCATTTACTTGGAGTTTTTTCTTCTTCTCACTCTCCTTAGAATGAAATTACCTGCACGTTTGACTCTTCGATCTCTAATTGCAATGCACCGACCGGCCCCGGGCACTCGGTGAGCCAATAATTGACGAAGCTTCAAATTAGGATGCTGTAGATTAGCGGCCTAGTCCCACCTAAGAAAATATAGGCGTCTTTAAGTCGGTACTTGATAACGGCATTAAAGGATGTTTAATTTTGATGGTTTGACTTACAGAACTTGGATCGATTAAATTATTGAGATTTGGACTTTAAAGATCCACTTATTTAATTGAGTTTAATACATTTTTAACGTTAATTCATAAAAATTATGCGAATTATTTTTATTACGTAAATAAATTAAAGAAATAAAAGAAAAAGAAACGTTAAAAAAAAACAACAGTTTTTCACCGTAGATCTCTATTATAACTATAAGGATGTTCATTATAACGCGCAGGGCAAAACAATCCGAAAATACAAAATTCTAGTTATGTCTCGTAAAATGTGTTTAATATAATGCGCACCGATCGTGAATACATTTTTAAAAAGTACTGTCAATGTAATGCGCACCTTATTGCGCGACATGAAAGGTTGTTGAACATATTACGCACCACAACACTATCTCAAAAAATTAACATGATATAAAGAGATAAATAAAATAATTTTAAAATTCCATAATTTAATTATTGTCCATTCGATCGATTTGAAATTTTGATACATCATTTTTATCATTAACATGAGTCTGCCTGCAAAATTTCAGTTCGCTAGCTGACGAGAAAGTGGGTTAAAAATCGATGCAATGCTTAGTGACATAAAAAAGCGAAATGTTATTTGGGGCAAATCACAAGATGACCAAAATGACCAGGGCCAATACGCTCGTCGTATTAATGTGCTGACCAGTGTCTTTGATCATAACCTTAAGAACATCCAGAATAGTTTCCTAAATTAATATGTCTACGCCTTTTATAAACTTTTATAAATAGTGAATGATTTCACATAGTGTGGTCACTCAGATCAAATTTAAATGTAATTATTATATATATAAATTATATTGGATTAAAAATAAAATTTGTGTTCACCAGGGAATGAAGTAGTTTAAAGTTTCACTACAGAACATGAAGATTACGTCCCTTTTAAGCTTAAAAAATATCGAAATATCTTGTTATTCAACAATTTGATGGACCCAGTTGTTAAGTGGCAGCAGATGTTTGAAATCAAATTGACTTTGGAATGTTAAAATTCGTTATTAGTAGAGTTCGGATTCGATGTATTCGACTCCCATCTCTAAGATAAATAAAACTGTGATAGTGTGACAATATCGTATAACATTGTCTTGTAACAGTGACTGATACCTATATGTTAGTAACATGTAACAGTGATATCAGTGTTATGTAACTGATAGTTTTAGTGCGGCATTGTCTCTAAACGGTAACAAGCTAGCACTTAACAGGTGAGGAGAGTTTTAAAAACGATAGATAACCTGTTCGTTGTAACCGACAAATTAACTTATGAGTCATGCAACAGCTGTGCCTAGTGTGCTGGTGGTCTGAGAGACCTAATGACAGCAATAACAAACCAAATTGAACGATGGGCTAATAAGTTTATCCATGTACATTCTGTCACGACATCTGTTATACTATCCTATACTATCTGTACTCATCTATACTATCCTATACTATCTGCACTCATCTATACTATCCTATACTATCTGCACTCATCTATACTATCCTATACTATATGCACTCATCTATACTATCCTATGCTATCTGCACTCATCTATACTATCCTTTACTACCTGTACTCATCTATACTATCTTATACTATCTGCACTCATCTATCCTATCCTATACTATCTGCACTCATCTATACTATCCTATACTATCTGCACTCATCTATACTATCCTATACTATCTGCACTCATCTATACTATCCTATGCTATCTGCACTCATCTATACTATCCTTTACTATCTGTACTCATCTATACTATCTTATACTATCTACACTCATCTATCCTATCCTATACTATCTGCACTCATCTATACTATCCTATGCTATCTGCACTCATCTATACTATCCTTTACTATCTGTACTCATCTATACTATCTTATACTATCTGCACTCATCTATACTATCCTATACTGTCTGCACTCATCTATACTATCCTATACTATCTACACTCATCTATCCTATCCTATCTGTCCAGTTATCACATTGTTGTTTTATTTCGGATATATATATATATAGAAATTTCCAAATAAGAATAAACGATTAGGAATGCTGTTAGATGTTAAAAAGTAATTCAGTGGCACTTTGCTTTTACTTGACTTTCTCGCATAAAGGTTAATGATATTGATAAGATTATTGTGATTTCTCAAAAAAATGTACACATTTTGGTTTTAATAAAATGATTTACAAAATAATATCAAGAAAACTAAAATGATATTAAAAATGTATAAACATTTCAAATACTTCATTCTAAAATTGATCCTGGCTGAATATCCACCCGTCCGTCTGTCTGTCTGTCTTTCTTAGATATACAGACGCTCCTTCTATGCAGAAGATAATTGCGTCCACAGACCATGAGAGATGATCTGTTGGCAAGTGATGCAGCGGTCACAGGCCACGGCTATGGGGGTTCCACGCATTACCCCCAGCCGCCTAACTAATGGGTACCCATTCGGAGCTGGGTGACTCGGGGACTCCTCAGGCCGCGAGAGCAAATCCTCACCTTCGTGTGGATTCGAACCCGTGACCATCGGTATGACAGTCGAGAGCGCTACCTCTCGACCACCACTTCCCACTGTCTATTTGTCTGTCTTTCTAATGTATATCTATCTATCTATATACATATTTATGAAAACAAAGCTCCACAAGTCTTTAGACCTATATCTTACCCCAAGACCCTTGCCCCGGGACGAATATCAAACTTATATTTTGTACACAGTGGCCTCCCTATAACCCACCGAGTCATGGGCCTTTGATCATATTCATTTTATAAAATTAATATCAAATAACCCCCATGAGTCGCATATACAGAAAATGAGTACAGTTAAAAAATTAGTGCATAGTATACAATGTATAGTTTATAATACACAGTTTATAATATATAGTTTATAGCGTAAAGTATAATAATATAGTGTATAACGTACATGTATAATATATAGTGTTCAGTGTTTAATTTACAGCGCATATTGTAACGTGTATAGAGTATAGTGTATAAATGTATAGCGTATAGTGTAAAGCGATAGTATATGTAGCGTATATTGTTCAGTGTATAATGTTATAGGATCTTATACTTTTTAAAGTGGACCTTGTCCACAACGAGGCGCTTTCATTCGCGTAGATGCTAACTAAAATAAAAGCCTCATTATATCAGAATAAACAAATATATTTACAAGAAAAAAACAAGAAAAAAAAAGCAATTATTATCATAGATTGTACCAGTCTTTCTAATATTTGCATCCAATCCACGTTTGTTCTCTGCTAGATCTTACAACCTGAATTGTTTAAATATTCATGTCCGTAGCAGCGTAGGCCTTCTTTCTCAAGCAATTCATTATCTAATTTTTTCGTAGCGCGATAATTCAATTTATTGTATTGGCGTTAAATGAAGCTGAAGCGATTTTGATCAAAAAAGAATTTCTTTGAATTATTTTTAAAATAATAAAACGTTAAAATAATTCATCAAACTTGACTTCACAACGACGATTACAATTACAATCCACGTAACTCTAATCGGAATCAATGTTTTTAAATGAAACGATAACACGATTAATATATGATTACCTGGATTTCAAGAGAAAATAACAAAATAAATTCAGCATAATAATAGCTGTAGATCTAATTATTTTCAATACATCATCCAAGGCCAAAATAAAGTACTCGGGCTTAAAAAATGAAAACAACAGGATTAAAATTAATACGATTAATGTTAATTTAAAAAAAAAAAAACAGTCTGTAAAAACATAGTCGACTAAAAACAAAAAAACACCGCGATGATGTTTGGGCGTAGATATTTGTTGTTATACATCTATGACATTAAGTTCATGAACATTCGGCAAAGTTTTTATTTAAGTAGATTATGTATATATGCGTAGAATTAGATCTTAGATGCAAACATTCACTGATTAAAACATTTTGAGATGATGTAAACAAATTATTGATGAAAATTGTTGTACAGGTATATCAATGTTAATTTGAACAAGCCTTCATAAATTTAAGTAGATGATTATTATAATTTTTATTTACGAATTTGACTAAAAAAATATATATATATAATTTGCAATGTATGTTTTGTCCGTCACGTCTGTCTGTCCGTGACGCTACTTTTTTTTAGAAAGCAGCGCACCAAAAATACTCAATAAATATATATAATTTGCAATTTATGTCCCCATTACGCTACTAATTTTAGAAACCAGTGCACCAAAAATGATTCTTTTCGAACGTCCGCATAAAATTGTTAAATTTGGAAACAAATGAATAAAACAAAAAATAATAAAATAAATGAAAGTTTTGTATTACTCTAGCAGACCTGTCGTGCGTTGCATCGATCTCAGTAACAATGAATAAATTTAAAGAAACAAATGAATGATGTGTTATAAAAATATTATGTCAGAAACCTACGCGGCAATGCTTCAGTTTAGGGTTTTTTTCTTTTATACTCTTTAGAGTGCATATTTGTGTGCTTAAAAAATAACATATTTAAAAATCTGAATCCCCTCCCCCACCCCATTTGATTGTCATTTACATGTAATATTTTAATGCATCTTAGACTAATTTTAAACTTAAAAAAACTTTATTTTTAATATATAACTGTAAAGGGTGATGTAAGCATAACATTCATGTATTTGTGATGTAAGCACAACAGTCATGTATTTGTGATGTAAGCACAACAGTCATGTATTTGTGACGTAAGCACAGCAGTCATGTATTTGTGATGTAAGCACAGCAGTCATGTATTTGTGATGTAAGCACAGCAATCATGTATTTGTGATGTAAGCACAGCAGTCATCGTTTTGCGATCTAAGCAAAGCCAACATTTATTTTTGATGTAAGCACAATTATCGTGTGTATGTTACGTAAGCACATCAATAACGTGTTTGGAATATTAGTGATGTGTTTGTAATGTAAGGAAGGCGTGCAGTATACAATATGTATAAGATATAAGATAGGCTTTAATATGAATGTTTAAAAAAATATAAGGTTCAATACTTAGGAGGTAATGCGAGGATGTGCTCAGGAATTATTGCCCTTTTATGGCAAACTATTGTCAGATTTCAATCAATGAACTCAGGTCTGCGGGACCCAACACGGCAATCAAGTCATAAACATGGATTAGACTTAAATAAAATGGCGCTTCAGAGGCCGTCACTCTCGCACGTATATGCCATAAAGAATTTACGTCCCTTTGTGTTCAAAGCGTTGAAGAGTCCAAGGCACTTAAACAGATTTAATGTAAACCCTTTAAAACAGATCAGATTTATTTTTTGGATAACTATGACAATGGCAAGTTGGGGGAGTAGGGAGGAGTACTTTGCGACCCGACTAGAGCATGTGGATCGACTCTGGACGCAAACCTGGGCCGAAACCGATACTTGATTTAGACGTAAACTTATGTCCAGGACAACAGTGGCGTGGCTAGATCATGTGTGTATGTTACACCTAGTGTCAGTACTGAAATAGATGTTGTGTCTATGTTACACCTAGTGTCAGCACTGAAATAGATGTTGTGTCTATTTTACACCGAGTGTCTGTACTAAAATAGATCTTTTGTCTATTTTACACGTAGTGTCAGTACTGAAATAGATCTTTTGTCTATTTTACACCTAGTGTCAGTACTGAAATAGATGTTGTGTCTATGTTACACCTAGTGTCGGTACTGAAATAGATCTTTTGTCTATTTTACACCTAGTGTCGGTACTGAAATAAATATGTCTATTTTACATCTAGTCCTAGTGTCGGTACTGAAATAGATGTGTCTATTTTACACCTAGTGTGGGTACTGAAATAGATGTTGTGTCTATGTTACACCTAGTGTCGGTACTGAAATAGATGTGTCTATTTTACACCTAGTGTCGGTACTGAAATAGATGTGTCTATTTTACACCTAGTGTGGGTACTGAAATAGATGTGTCTATTTTACACCTAGTGTCGGTACTGAAATAGGTCTTTTGTCTATTTACACCTAGTATCGGTACTGAAATAGATATGTCTATTTTACATCTAGTCCTAGTATCGGTACTGAAATATATCTTTTGTCTATTTTATACCTAATGTCAGTACTGAAATAGATCTTGTGTCTATTTTACGCCTAGTGTCGATACTAATAGATGTTGTGTCTATTTTACACCTAGTGTCGGTACTGGAATAGATCTTTTGTCTATTTTACACCTAGTGTCGGTACTGAAATAGATCTTTTGTCTATTTTACATCTAGTCCTAGTGTCGGTACTGAAATAGATCTTTTGTCTATTTTATACCTAGTGTCAGTACTGAAATAGATCTTGTGTCTATTTTACACCTAGTGTCGGTACTGAAATAGATCTTGTGTCTATTTTACACCTAGTGTCGGTACTGAAATAGATCTTTTGTCTATTTTATACCTAGTGTCGGTACTGAGATAGATCTTTTGTCTATTTTACATCTAGTCCTAGTGTCGGTACTGAAATAGATCTTTTGTCTATTTTATACCTAGTGTCAGTACTGAAATAGATCTTTTGTCTATTTTATACCTAGTCCTAGTGTCAGTACTGAAATAGATCTTTTGTCTACTTTATACCTAGTGTCAGTACTGAAATAGATCTTGTGTCTATTTTACACCTAGTGTCGGTACTGAAATAGATCTTGTGTCTATTTTACACCTAGGCAGTGCGAAATAGAACTTGTATAATTTCTCTAGCAAACGGTTCTTCATTATGTTCCGACTCACTAACAGTTTCACATCATGTCAGACAGAGTAACGATAAAGCACATCATGTCCGACAGAGTAACGATAAAACACATCATGTCTGACAGAGTAACGATAAAACATATCATGTCCGACAGAGTAACGATAAAACACATCATGTCCGACAGAGTAACGATAAAACACATAATGTCTGACAGAGTAACGATAAAACACATCATGTCTGACAGAGTAACGATAAAACACATCATGTCTGACAGAGTAACGATAAACACATCATGTCTGACAGAGTAACGATAAAACACATCATGTCCGACAGAGTAACGATAAAACACATCATGTCCGACAGAGAAACGATAAAACACATCATGTCTGACAGAGTAACGATAAAACACATCATGTCTGACAGAGTAACGAGAAAACACATCATGTCGATAGAGTAACGATAAAACACATCATGTCTGACAGAGTAACGATAAAACACATCATGTCCGACCT
>MUZC01004739.1:19971-47777 GCA_002072015.1 Radix auricularia | reverse complement strand
TTTGGGGGGGGGGGGTAAAATCTAAGGATTTTTCGTGAATCTTGAAACATCTTAACCGGCATCTAAATGCAGAGACATCACCAGGGGCTGCGGGGGTGGGTTCTGACCACACCGGGTGACACCATCACAAGAGGTGACACTAAAATGGAAAAAAAAATTTATATGTTCCCGTTATTTGGCACTTTCAGACTCGGAGCTGGCCTACGGGGTAAGTTGCTATTCTGATGATTGCCGTTTGCTATCACAATATACAATGTTCTGGTCAGTCGGTTCTAAGCTGGCCTACGGGGTAAGTTGCTATTCTAATGATTGCCGTTTGCTATGACAATATACAACATCTTGGTCAGTCGGTTCTAAGCTGGCCTACGGGGTAACTTGCTATTCTAATGATTGCCGTTTCCTATCACAATATACAACATCTTGGTCAGTCGGTTCTAAGCTGGCCTACGGGGTAAGTTGCTATTCTAATGATTGCCGTTTCCTATCACAATATACAATGTTCTGGTCAGTCGGTTCTAAGCTGGCCTGCGGGGTAAGTTGCTATTCTAATGATTGCCGTTTCCTATCACAATATACAACATCCTGGTCAGTCGGTTCTAAGCTGGCCTACGGCATAAGTTGCTATTCTAATGATTGCCGTTTGCTATCACAATATACAACATCTTGGTCAGTCGGTTCAAGATATTTTTTGGTGCAATTTTCTGTTCTACATGTCAGTTGGTCACCACGAGTTATAACAATTGCTTGTTAGCCGGTTAAAATTTTTGAAGATTAATTTAGTACTGTTATTTGAACAGGATCTAAAAGGTCAAAGGTTAGGTGCGGTGAATTCCTCTAAGTCATGTGAATGTGAGAGGCGGGGAAAAAGTGAGAAATTGGGGAAAAACCCAGTGGCAGCCCAAACAACAGCTTAATTCCCCGGCCACTAACTGAAGGGTCCCAAAACCGATTGGTGAACCACATGAAAAACAAGTAGAGCAATGAATTATAGCCAACAAAATGGCTGTAACAAGAGTACTCGCAAACATGTTATATCTGAAGAGACCAGTGGTGGAAACTGAGCCGTCAGTTCATGAGCAAGAAGAATCAAGGGAGGACAGGGCTGTTGCCTTAACAGGGACCCGAGTTGTCGGCATTGTAGCCTGGCTCCTGGAGATCAGTGCCACGTGGTAGACAAAGCAGGGGAGGTCAGCCAATAAGAGTCGTTTGATCGCGTGTACTGTACGCATGTAATGTTGTGGGGTGCCGTCAGATCATGTGTAATGTAAGCATGTAATGTTGTGTGGCGCCGTCTGATTGTGTGTAATGTAATAATGTGGGGCGCCGTCTGATTGTGTGAGATGTAAGCATGTAATGCTGTGGGGCGCCGTCTGATCGTGTGTAATGTAAGCATGTAATGCTGTGTGGCACCGTCAGATCGCGTGTAATGTAAGCATGTAATGTTATGTGGCGCCGTCTGACAGAACACTCACAACTGCGCTGGTCCTTTTATAGGTTGGGCTGGTCAGTTTTTAAGTTGGGCTGGTCAGTTTATAGGTTGGGATGGTCAGTTTATAGGTTGGGATGGTCAGTTTATAGGTTGGGATGGTCAGTTTATATGTGGGACTGGTCAGTTTATATGTTGGGCTGGTCAGTTTATAGTGTGGGCTTGTCAGTTTAAATGTTGGGCTGGTCTGTTCATTTGACCAGCAAGGGTTTATTGAATATTTTCATCATCAGATATTCTTTTCTCTAGGCTGATGGGAATCTTAATGACAAGCTGCTTGTGTCACTGAGTCTTATCTTGTTACCTGTCAGTTTTCACCCAGTTTCACAGCTACTCTATTGTTATCCACTGTCGTCTTCTTAAAGTTCAGAACAAACCATTAATCGTTCATCTAACAAACACAAAAGGCAAACATTTTGATTATTGCATCGATTGCATATTAATGACCTTTTATCAAAATTATTCCACCACATTCATTTCGTAAAAGAACCCAACCTTTTGAGTGTCATTTTATTATCGAAATGAATTTTTTAAACAGAAAAACAAACACTGTCATTGTCTGATTTTCCCGATGCGAAAAGTGCGCAAACGTGACGCACATTGCGGCACATGACAAGCGCCGTGCGATTAGCCGCACCGCCGTTTTATCGACTGCGCTAATTCCCCACATTAGCCATTGAAAAGAAAGGCACCCCTTCCCCTTACGACCCCTCTCCACGTCCGTGCCAGGATCTAACACTGCCACGCTTGGCTAGACACATTGCCCTGGTCGGCGCTGGCAAAACTGGAATCTTTTATTGTCAGGACTGGGTCGGCCGAGTGGGCAGAGAGGGCTAACTCTGGAGTTAGATCAGTCTGACATCTTGTTGGTGTCTGTTGTGGGCTGTTGACCAAAAGAAAAAAAAATGTAAGAAGAAAAAAACAAACAACTAAAGTGTTGACAACCAATTCTTTCTAGGCGTCATTTTCTCATTCTCTCGTCTGCTACAAAACACTTCGTTCTCATGCATGGCTGACTGTTTTAGCGGGGTTTTTTTTTGTTATATTTTTAAGTGACTATGTCATTGTAATTGGCTATTTGAAACATAAAACAATCATTAATAAATGTTAGAGAAGAAATGTTATTAGAATTATAGTAAAAAGATTGTTAAATTCAAGAGAAAATAATACTGTTTTTTTTTTAAATTATTTTTTCAATGATTTTGTTTTTATATTACAATTGCACCGTATTTTTTTTTTAATTATTTTTTAAATTTTAAAAAAAATGTTTAAATAGTGAGATCTTTGGGAGATCAAGAGATACATAGTTTTATTTAGATGTCAGAATGGACCTTTCATTAGACTACCAGAATGTTAAACAGAGAAATTAATTCTTTGTAAATTGTTATTAAAATTTGGACCACAAAATAAGTAAGTCAGGGATGCCCAAACTTTTTGCATGGCGGGCCATATTACTTTATCCAAAGATATTCGCGGGCCGGATTAAAATAATGACTATAATAATGATTATAAAAATGACATAGTATGGTGAGTTTTTATTGTAAAATTTTAATGTGAATGGTGAAACTGAGATATTTGAATACAGTAAATAGGTGAGGTCAGGTTCAATGACATGGTTTTGATGCGCATGATATCACGTAGTTGAGAGTCACTTATTCTCGTCCTCACACAGATCTTGTTAAAATTCATAACTGAAAATGTCTGCTTACACAAGTATGTCGAGCCAAACAAGCTAAGCATTTTTTTAAAACAAATTTTTGAATTCCTTTTAATCTCTCTTTAACCATAAAGCTCACTCTAAAAGTCTAACTAAGAGAAGAAATTTTCTGCTGCGACATTCAGCATCAGTTTGCAGCTCAATGAATTCCCGCTGCAGATTGCCACAGTATCAAAATCTACCGAGAAATATGAAGATTTAACAAAAACAAACATGTTTATCTTTTCAATAGTCATGAAAGCGTCTTTGAAATTTATCAGCCAAGGATGTGATATCTGCATCATACCTATGCATTTGCCAATTGAAACTTCTTTCTGGTAAACTTGTCATGATTTCCTGCAGTGAGGGGAAATGTGTGGTATTAGGCTGCATTTGAAAAAGTAGCCTTTGAAAAAGTTGCAGCTTGTTCCCAAAGTCCTTGATATGTGAATATAATTGGCTTACCACTGCATTGTGCCCTTGGAGAATTGTGTTAAGAAGTTTTATATGTCTTTTCACATCAACCGAAAATGCAAACTATGCAAGACAAGCAGCATCAGATAGTTTTGGAATTTTTTTTCCTTATCTTCCATGTACTGCCCACTTTCTTTTTTAATGTGTAGACGCGCTGAAGTGCTGTCCCCCGACTAAACCATCTTTTATCATTGTCATACGTAACATCTTTGTATTCTCTCTGGATGTCAGGAAGACACTGCTAAAAATGGCCGTGAAACAGAGTTTTAGAGCGAATAGAGTTCATATCCTTTATCACTGGCTTAAAGACACGATCACATGAAAGGTGTTTACCACAAAGAATTTCTTTATGAATGATACAGTGAAGTTTAAAAACTAAACTTTGCCAGCCTGACTAAGCTGACTTTGTTACAGACAAGTTTTGCTAGTCAACTGTGCTCACGAGTCATGGCGATAGCCATCAGTAATAAAGATATTGTTTACTTGGTAATTTAACGTCATAGACAGCAGAACAAACAGAACCAAATACATGTGTTCACCTTGTCGATCTTTAAGACTGAAGTCTAGTAATTGGTAAACAATACAATGTTATCTACTTTTTCCATCCTTTGACGTACTCAAAACGGTAAAACGTCTCGACTTTTCTTATATTTAATGTGGTTAAAAAATAATACGTTATTTAATTAATTATTGCAGATGAGGCCGCGGGCCAGTAAAAATTGCTTCGCGGGCCGGTTTTGGCCCGCGGGCCGCACTTTGGGCATCCCTGAAGTAAGTGATCTAATAATTAATATTTATACATTTATACCCTTAAATTAGTAATGGAAAAAAATAATATTTATGTTATTAAATCAGTAAAATATTATTCAATGCCTTTACCATTAAATAAGTTATAACAATATTTAATGTTTGTATCATTAAACAATTAATCTGATAATGAATATCTATATCTTTAAATTAGTAAGTAATCTAATACAGTGGTTCTCAACCAGTGTTCCACGAGCTAATAATAAATTTTAAGTTAAAAAAAAAAAACACTTGAGGGCATACATTTTGAAACTTTAAACAATTGATTAATTTCAATCACTCTATTGTGATAGCATAGCGACGAAAACAATATGTTTTCATATGTTTTCATTCTGTTTACTTTTAGCTTATATAACGGGAATCACATGATGTCACACTAGATTCTAGAAGACTATAATTGTTACATTGACATTCAAAAGTAATACATTGAAACCATTGAGTAAATTACCCTTAAATTGTTATTATAATTATTTAGTAATAAATTAATCAAATTGATTGAACACATGGATAAATTTCTAATACAGAGAACAACCAAACATAAGGACAATAATGAATACTCAGACCCATTCTAACAGCCAAATATAAGGAAAATAATGAATACTCAGACCCATTCTAACAGCCAAACATAAGGACAATAATGAATACTCAGACCCATTCTAACAGCCAAATATAAGTACAATAATGAATACTCAGACCCATTCTAACAGCCAAATATAAGGACAATAATGAATACTCAGACCCATTCTAACAGCCAAATATAAGAGCCAAATATAAGGACAATAATGAATACTCAGACCCATTCTAACAGCCAAATATAAGGACAATAATGAATACTCAGACCCACTCTAACAGCCAAATATAAGGACAATAATGAATACTCAGACCCATTCTAACAGCCAAATATAAGGACAATAATGAATACCCAGACACATCCTAACAACCAGATATAGGGACAATAATGAATACTCAGACCTATTCTAACAGCCAAATATAAGGACAATAATGAATACTCAGACCCATTCTAACAGCCAAACATAAGGACAATAATGAATACTCAGACCTATCCTCATAACCAGATATAAGGACAATAATGAATACTCAGACCTATCCTAACAACCAGATATAAGGACAATAATGAATACTCAGACCTATTCTAACAACCAGATATAAGGACAATAATGAATACTCAGACCTATCCTCATAACCAGATATAAGGACAATAATGAATACTCAGACCTATCCTAACAACCAGATATAGGGACAATAATGAATACTCAGACCTATTCTAACAACCAAATATAAGGACAATAATGAATACCCAGACCTATCCTAACAGCCAGTATGTGAATCAAATGCCGTTCCGGAGAGAAAAAAAAGACGAGTTGCCATAAGACGGTATGATGAAGATTATTGGCGCTTTAGTTTTTATATGCGTCATTGTAAGTGATCAACACAGATCAGAGTGTGTAATATGTCCACATATGGGTTGTTGTTCTGGCTTACTTAAAGAGCTGAATAATTTTAATTCATCTCCGCAAGGAAAGCAGACACATTTAATATACTTTTAGTGGCTTTCTGCTTTAACGAAAAAGTTTGATCTTTGTAAAACAAGATTATTTAAGGGTAACTTTGACAGAATTGATCAATTGTACGAATTTACCGATAAACCAGAAAATGCTGAAAAACAAAAAAGAACTGCTGATAAATTTCATTTACGATCATATTCAATCACCACAGGATCAGGTTAACTTGTATCTTGGTGATTTGAACGCACAGAGTTTTGAAACGAATTCATTGAACTGACCAGCGATACAATTTTGAATATGTTGCATCAGAAAGTGAGCTTGTTGAAATTTTGGAGCCTTCAGAACTGTTTTCAACCTTTGCAACATCATATCTTTGTGATTGTGGATTTCCTGAATTTTGTAATCAAAACAAAACATCGTTGCCCACCTGAAGTTGAAGACTAACTACACTTTATGGATTATTTCAGGTAGTAGATCTACTCCTTGTTGAGATACTCTGTGCTGACATGTACAAGTTGAGATACTCTGTGCTGAAATGTACAAGTTGAGATACTCTGTGCTGAAATGTACAAGCGCAAGGCTCGCAATAAATAACTGAATGTATCAGTTTTACTAAATCTAACTACTGTTTTTGACTTGAAGTTGTTATTATTTAAAAGTGAGCAATAAGAATGTAATAATAAGTTAAGTATAAGACTATAGTATAAATGACATTTGTTAATTAAGAAAAGAAAGATAATACAATCGGTTTACACTCAATATTGTTTTTGGAGCAAGCAAATGGTAGCATTTTATTATAGTTTTACTAACACGTAGTAACTAGTTGTATACACAGTATATTTATGTATACATTTCCAGCACGGCGGTAGCAAAATTTTCAGTAGTGGTCCGCGGCTCACACACACTTTTTTGAAGTGGTCTGTGAATCTCAAAAAGTTGAGAAACACTGATCTAATAGTTAATGTCTTAACCATTAAATTAATAAGTATTCTAATATTTAACTTCTAGTAATTTTGAAACTGGGATCAACTAAAAAGTAGTGCATTCAATGTCTAATTATAGTGACATTCACGTTTCTTTCAAGTTTCCATGAATTTATCCGCAATGCTTGTATTTTACAAGCTGCTAAAAAGTGTTCTGGTAAAGCGATACTTGCTGTAAATGACTCGACCCTTAAACAGTACACATGTACTATTTTACCCAATTAGAATGTATTCAAGTTTTCTGATAAAATCTAGTTTTCATTTCGGATTAGTTATTCTAATAAGATTTCAGAGAATTAAGATTAGTTTATAGTTATATTCCAACACCCACAGACAAAAAAGTGGGTATAGCTTGGAAAATATTTTACAATTTGTAACTAAATATCACAGGTTTAATCTTTGTATGTCTGTCATCAACTCACTAACGACATATACGCATTCCGGGCCATTTAAAGGCTTCAGTTCGAGTAATTAACGTCACTGAAGCCAATGCAAATTGAATAAACTTTCGATTGAACAAAACTAGCCGGCTAGTGAGAACAAAGAAGTCATAACTTATCTCAAATTCAAACATTGAGGTTCTTTAAACTTCCAATATTGAAATGCATCGACAGGTCTAGTAGTTGCTTTTTTAACTCTTGATTTTTATAACAATTTTATTCGCCGTAGCAGAAGTTATTTATCGTCCATCTCGATTAGGCCAAACTTCACCAATTAGATTATGGGAGTGTTCATTATGTTTTTCGTGCGGTTCTATTGCAATTGTTTTAAGGCAATACATTTAACTTGTCGAGGACAATATTAGAGTTTAAAGGAGATCTCCCCATTAGAAATGTTTGTACTATTTTGGCGCGCGTTGTTTATTATAATGAACGCACTTTTATTATGACGCATGCTAAGGGAGGTGAGCTAGTTATGGTTGGCCAGTCAAGAAAGAGTTGCAGCAAAGATGTTGTAGCAAGAAGTCGTACATCGTAGAGAGATAGATGTTAAATATATGTATATTTCTGATTGCTGGCGAGTTTTAGCCTGTTTTTCGGTCGAGCAAATATTAGAAACTTTACTGTAACACAACGCTTTGGACTTATCCAAAAAGATCTTCCCTTAGATACCCAGATACAAAGTAAAGTAAAATCCTACCCCCCACCCATACACTTTTTCCCCATTGTTGCAATGGATACACAACACAAAAGAGAAACAGGGCGGGGGCTAACACATATTTCTCATCATTAACACATTAAAATGTTTCATAATTGTTTTATTAAAGCACCTCAGGACAATACAACAAATGAAATAAGTCAGCAGAACGGCTTCAATAAAGTTCAGTACTGATTAATTAAAGAAATATGTTTTAAAAAAAAACAAAAAACAATGCCATAGAATAGTTTCAATATAATTGTAAAACATCAAAGCTCTTAAGGCCTGATCAGCGGGTTACTTGAAACGGTACAATTATATCAATGCAATGATTAGGAGTAACATCTGGGTAAAAAAAAGTTCTAGCCTAAGTAGCGTTCACAAGTTTCATTAAGCAACCACTAACGAGCAAGGGATTTTGTGGCTAGCAAAATTCCCGGGGGCCTTGCCAGCACAGAGGCTAGTACTAGTAACTCTCTTTTGCCTTGGTTCGACAGTCCAGCGAGCTACCGCTAGACCACCACAACCTAGCATAACTATTAGGGTTATCTAAATGGTGTGCAATCACAATGGTAGGATCCTGTATCTATATACTAACATACTGACTATGTTGATGGAGAGGAAATATCTTTAGATTTAGCAGAGATATTAGGTTTAGGAGCATCGCTGTGTTTACAAAATTGGGCAATTACTTTTTTGGATTTTATTTATTTATTGTTTTAGAGTATTTTAAAACCCTTTATATTTAGAATAAACTAGACTATATATATATATTTTTTTTTTTAAAAACGTGTTATCCATTTTTTAAAACGTTTCACCCATTTTGCCAATAACTTTTTATATATTTTTAAAAAATAATTGAACCTATTTTTTTAGAAGACAATCACACTCTAATGTACAATATTATTACAAACTTCACCTGATACTTTACAAAAAATATTATTTTAATAAAGTAAAAAAGTGGAAAGGTTGTGTTGTTAAAAATTATTTTAAAAATTGAACAAATCATTTGTCTCAAGCCAAATTTAAAAATAAAATAAGATGTTTATGAGATATTAATTGAAAATATGTGAAGTAAATGTTTAATTAGTATTAATATGCAATGCATGGAAAGTAGAATAGATTTAAAAAAAAATGTTTGAAGCTATAAACTATGACAATCTTCATATCACTAATTGTTAACTTACTAAGTATACATTTATATATACTACGGGACATATTTATACGTAAAAAAAAAACCAAGCTATTTTTAATTATTAATTATTTATTATTAAATCGAAAAAAAAATTAACAAACTTTCTTTAATTTCATTCCCTATTTTATCGATTACACAAATTTTAATCGATAAAATTTTATACCGATTAATGGAGAAATTAATCGTTAATTTCCGCAGCCCTAATATTTATANCTTATCTTATCTTATCTTATCTTATCTTAGATATACAGACGCTCCTTCTATGCAGAAGATAATTGCGTCCACAGACCATGAGAGATGATCTGTTGGCAAGTGATGCAGCGGTCACAGGCCACGGCTATAGGGGTTCCACGCATTACCCCAGCCGCCTAACTATTGTCTAGTTAACCCTTAGAAATCAAAACACAAAGTAAATTCTTTTTTGTTCAGTTATAGTTGTGCAGAATAGTTTTCCCGCCAATTTTCGTTGTAATCTAAATTTTAAAACTTTTTCGCTACATGTCACTTGAATAATTGTCTGAATATTTATCTACGCGCACAGCATCAGCTTTAAAAAAAAAAATCAGCGTGGCTGACGGGGCCCCACTCCCGCTGGGGTCCCTGAAAAAATTCTTGGATTCACCCCCTAGCGGCGGCCCTGGGGGGGGGGAGGCACCTTGTAGTTATAGAGATCTATTAAACTTATATATATTCCTGTTTGGTGTTGAGCACTGGCCTGTCTTGTGTGGTTGTACCAATATCAGAAAGTAGATTGTAGCATTGACCAATAACACCAGACTATATAAGAATTAGTGAAAACTGGCATCAATGGCAACAACAAACATGAGACAATTTCACCTAACGAGCCCACGGGTCAGACAACCAGTTCGAGCTCACCATGAGCTCCAGCAAATAGACACAAAACACAACACCTGGCATGGGCTTTAGTGGCCGTTGACGTTTATTATTTCCTAGGAAATTGTGCAGTGTGATTTAAACAATCAGTGATTTAAACAATCAGTGATTTAAACAATCAGTGATTTAAACAATCAGTAACTTAAACAATCAGTGATTTAAACAATCAGTGATTTAAACAATCAGTGATTTAAACAATCAGGGATTTAAAGAATCAGGGATTTAAAAAAGGATTTAAACAATCAGGTATTTAAACAAGGATTTAAACAATCAGTGATTTAAACAATCAGTGATTTAAACAATCAGTGATTGAAACAAGGATTTAAACAATCAGTGATTTAAACAATCAGTGTTTTAAACAATCAGTGATTTAAACTATCAGTGATTTAAACAATCAGTGATTTAAACAATCACGGATTTCAACAATCAGTGATTTAAAAAATCAGTGAGTTAAACAATCAGGGATTTAAAGAATCAGGGATTTAAACAAGGATTTAAACAATCAGTGATTTAAACAATCAGTGATTTAAACAATCAATGATTTAAACAATCAGTGATTTAAACAATCAGTGATTTAAACAATCAGTGATTTAAACAAGGATTTAAACAATCAGTGATTTAAACTATCAGTGATTTAAACAATCAGTGATTTAAACAATCAGTGATTTAAACAAGCAGGGATTTAAACTATCAGTGATTTCAACAATCAGTGTTTAAACAATCAGGGATTTAAACAATCAGTGATTTAAACAATCAGTGATTTAAACAATCAGTGATTTAAACTATCAGTGATTTAAACAATCAGGGATTTAAACAATCAGTGATTTAAACTATCAGTGATTTAAACAATCAGGGATTTAAACAATCAGTGATTTAAACAATCAGTGATTTAAACAAGGATTTAAACAATCAGTGATTTAAACAATCAGTGATTTAAACTATCAGTGATTTAAACAATCAGGTGCGGCGTTTGAGGGTGGCAACTGGGGCGACTGCTTCAGGCCCCGCGCTTAGGTAGGCCCCGCGTTTCGATCCTGAACATGTCTCGTCCTGGTTAATAGCCTATACATGTAGAACCAAAGAGTGGATGGTAGAACGTATGCTGGAAACGATTGTAAAGAAACGAAAGAGGCACTCTTGTAATCCTTTTTGAAGGTCAAATTCCGTAGCGCCGCTCTAGACGTCTTTGAAAGCATTACACCGTTAGCGGAAAAAAGGTCAGATGTAACATTCAGCCAATCCCCTTTATTTGTGTACACGTCATTCACAATAGATTTACTAAAATAGTTATTTTTAGAAAACTGTGTCATCGGAATTGCAGTGTCTCGGTAGTGGTGTGATCGGAAACATTAATTAGCGTCATCAAAGTGATTTCTATGTACGATATCAACAATAGCGTACTGATGCTTAGCGATCTTTACTAGTACTCTGGCCCCGCGGGGTCATTGCTGGCACTAGGCCCCACGCTTACCTAACGCCGCCACTGTAAACAATCAGTGATTTAAACGATCAGTGATTTAAGCAATCGGTGATTTAAACAATCAGTGATTTAAACAATCAGTGATTTAAACAATCAGTGATTTAAACAATCAGTGATTTAAACAATCAGGGAGTTAAACAATCAGTGATTTAAACTATCAGTGATTTAAACAAACAGTGATTTAAACAAACAGTGATTTAAACAAACAGTGATTTAAACAAGGATTTAAGCAATCAGTTATTTAAACAATCAGTGATTTAGACAATCAGTGATTGAAACAAGGATTTAAACAATCAGTTATTTAAACAAACAGTGATTTAAACAATCAGTGATTTAAACAATCAGTGATTTAAGCAATCAGTGATTTAAACAATCAGTGATTTAAGCAATCAGTGATTTAAACAATGATTTAAACAATCTAGTTTTCCTATGCCTAAAGCCGGCCCTGCGTGGGTGCATGGAAAAAAAAGGTGGGTGGGGGTGGAGGTAGTTAGAACAATGTGAGATTTCATCAACTCTTAAATGTGGTTATGATATTTTATATATGGCGAATGTTCACATTTATTAAAGGTTGTGTTAACAATGACAGAATGACAGGCGAACCTTCTCTAATAAGCTTCACGAACTCTTGTTTCGGAAGTGATTTTTTTTTTCGGAATATTTCTTGACGTTACTGATAAAAGTCGAGAGTATCATAAACTCATTGCTTACTATTAAGTGATGGCTCTATTTCTTTCATGAGTTTATTATTGGTTAACTTCAAAATCCATTAAATACGTGAAAGTTAATTGAACTATTTTACTTTTTATTTCACGTCTCCTTATAAATAAAGTCTGTTAGTCGTTCTTTTAAAAATTACCATCTGGGATGTTCTCAAATTCAATTCTTTGGATAAAAAAACTTAGATCATAAAAGGGAAATTAAATTAGAATGCTATAAGTCTCCCTCAATTCACTTGCAAATTAACATACTGGAAACGTACGTATACTTTTGACTGCCAAGGATTAAAAAAAAAAAAACAACAACTATAACTGAACAAAAAAGAGTTTACTTTGTGTTTTGATTTCTAAGGGTTAATAAAACTTGATAATTTCAAGTGAAAGGAGCGAAACAAAAAAGAGTTTACTTTGTGTTTTGGTTTCTAAGGGTTAATAAAACTTGATAATTGCAAGTGAAAGGAGCGAAACAAAAAAGAGTTTACTTTGTGTTTTGATTTCTAAGGGTTAATAAAACTTGATAATTGCAAGTGAAAGAAATGAATATACTCAAGATGTTTGATCCAGGTTTCGAAGGCGTTTGAAAATTAATTAATAATTATAAAACATCTGTGCCAGTTGGCTCAACTAACGGAATAAATTAAAACAACTTAGGTGCGTCACAGCCTGGTTTGCACCGCTCAAGGTCGCACGCGCCGCCCCTGAGAAGGCAACGCGTCCATCGTCTTGATGTGCTCATTCCAGGTTGAGGCTGATCGATAGTTGTGACAAGTCAAACCAGAACTTTATTGATCTCTTCTTTCTATCGTATAATTTCAATTAAAATGGGCATACATTATTATTATGATTACCTCGCCAGGCTTAAGGGCTAAATACTTTGTTGAACTTGCGTACAAGACTAAAGCAAAAATCTTCTGGTAATACTTTTAAGTAGGGCTGTTAACGATTAATTTAAATTTAATCGTTAACTTAAAAAATTAACGATTAATTAATCGAAAATCTAAATAACACTGGAATGTCTTCTTTATATGACATACTTTAACAACGCTAACAGACAAGTGTGTTGGCATCATTTTGTTGAAGTGATGCACGGGTCTTATTGACAATATAACCAGCCGAGCTGAACAATCATTCACATAGCTTTAGATTGTCTCAGTTGAAGTTCCTGATACTGTAGTTGATGTTTGGTTTGCAGGTGATATGTAAGCGAAGTGTTAGAACCATGGTAGTAATGTTCCCTTTAAGCAGCGCAGCTGCGCAGATATTTGACCGACGCCACACAGGAGTTTAGAATCACCGTGAAGCAAATTTTGTAAAATATTACACACAAACATGAAGTTCTTTGCACACGATTTTTTTAAAACTGTGCACACAAACCAACAAAGCTTAGACTTAGAGGGAATATTTCAGCGTGAGCAAACGATTTCTTTCAATGGACACAATAACCGTTAGATCTATCAACATTTTGAACAATCTCGTCAGTCGATAGTTTAAAACCAAAATGTTCGTGTAATCTTCCGATAATATTTAAGTTTTTGACTTCCAGTACATTTATAAGCGGTGGGCAATTAATCGTTAAAATAATTTATTCGTTAAAAAATTTTTATCGTTAATCAAGAAATTAATCGTTAATTTCCTCTGCCCTACTTTTTAGTAAATTTTAGAAAAATAAAAATTATGCATTTAAAGAAAAAATAAAAATTATGCATTTAAAGAAAAAAGAAAAATAGTTTTTTTTTTTAATTTGCGCTATTCATCACCACACTAAATACATTTGTAATTTTCTAGTAATGTAAAACATATAGATTTCTTGAATATTTTGGGTAGTTAATAAAAATCAATAAATAGTATTGTTATTTATTTTTTAAAAATGGGTAATGATTAAATAAGTTAAAGTTAGTAAAATTTAACAAAAGCTCATGAGTCCAGTAACCTGTTCCATGAGTCCAGTAACCTGCTCCATGAGTCCATTAACCTGCTCCACGAGTCCAGTAACCTATTTCATGAGTCCAGTAGCCTGCTCCATGAGTCCAGTGACCTGTTCCATGAGTCTAGTAACCTGTTCCATGAGTCAAGTAACCTGCTCCATGAGTCCAGTAACCTGCTCCACGAGTCCAGTAACCTATTTCATGAGTCCAGTAACCTGCTCCATGAGTCCAGTGACCTGTTCCATGAGTCAAGTAACCTGCTCCATGAGTCCAGTAACCTGCTCCACGAGTCCAGTAACCTATTTCATGAGTCCAGTAACCTGCTCCATGAGTCCAGTGACCTGTTCCATGAGTCTAGTAACCTGTTCCATGATTCCAGTAGCTTGTTCCATGAGTCCAGTAGCCTGTTCCATTAGTCCAAGTAACCTGTTCCATTAGTCCAGTAACCTGTTTCATGAATCCAGTAACCTGCTCCATGAGTCCAGTAACGTGTTCCATGAGTCCAGTAACCTGTTCCTTGGGTCCAGTAAGCTGTTCCTTGGGTCCAGTAACCTGTTCCTTGGGTCCAGTAACCTGTTCCCTGAGTCCAGTAACCTGTTCCATGAGTCCAGTAACCTGTTCCATTAGTCCAGTATCCTGTTCCATTAGTCCAGTAACCTGCTCTATGGGTCTTTTAACCTGTTCCATGAGTCCAGTAACCTGTTCCATGAGTCCATTAACCTGTTCCATTAGTCCAATATCCTGTTCCATTAGTCCAGTAACCTGCTCTATGGGTCTTTTAACCTGTTCCATTAGTCCAGTAACCTGTTCCATGAGTCCAGTAACCTGTTCCATGAGTCCAGTAACCTGCTCTTTGAGTCCAGTCAACAGAGATGAGACACATCTCAATATGGATGAGGGATCAGAAGGACAATAAGTAAACTGTTGGAGCCGTATAAAATAAGAATAGTGCTGACACCAGTTAGGCTGACACCAGTTAGGCTGACACCAGTTAGGCTGACACCAGTTGGGCTGACACCAGTTAGGCTGACACCAGTTCGGTTAGTAGGACTTGAAACTCATGTTTAAAAATAGCAACAGGCCAAGGAAGTTGAAATAAAAGGTGAACAATTCAACCGATACATATTTTCTTATCTTATCTTATCTTATCTTATCTTATCTTATCAGATTAGTTTGATTTCAAATAGGTAAGTTTACATTTTGTTTACCTTCACTACTCACTTCAAAATACTATCTTATAATAAATATATAAGATATTAAACCAATGAATTAAAAAATTATTTTCCTTTACTATTATTATTATTTTGCGGTTTGGGATCAGTCAGTCCACAAAATAAGCTAAAAAGCTATGCTGCCACTCTCATAAATTTCATCATTAAAAAATCTGAATTTGGGAGGATGAAAAAAAAAACAATTGTTAAAAAAAAAAATTAAAAAAAGAATTGGAGTTTGCCTTCCAGACGTTTGATTAATCTCTGGACATTTTTAATTAAACTTTTCCACCAAATATGTTTTCATTTCTTCTTTTTTCTTTTCCTCAACATCCGAGAGGGACAAAGTTTCAGAGATCTCGTCCCGTTGTGTAAGTCATCCATCACAAAGTGCAGAGTTGTCTTTCCCCACCCCGACTTAGGTCTGCCCTCAAGGCAAAGTGGAGCTACGCAACGCGCTACCTGATTGGCTGCCTCCCTCCGGTGCTCAAGTGCTCGCACCTCATGTGCAACGGCTCACGTCATTGGTGGATGCACGTTGTACTTCGTGCCCGCGCGCGAGGTATGCGCGAGGAAGATAAATGGCCGCCGTCACGTGACTCACGTCATTAAAAAGGAGGTACGAAAGTCGGGGAAAAGTTTTAGAGTGGATCAGGAAGACAGAGAGCCTTTCAAAGGCTTCTCATGGGGTCTTGAAATTTAGCTCCCCAACCACCCCCGACATCGTGCTATTTTAACGTTTGCTACATCATAAAAATGTTATTGAATTTGACATTATGTTGTTCAACATTGAGAATCTTAAGTCTAATAAGGGTTTATGTCGTATTACAGTCATAATAATTGGTACATGATTTTTTTATAAGGTCCAAAATTCAAAATAAATCGTTTGGATGCTGTATGCGTTGCTACAGTCAAAAATAATTTGTTCATATGCTATATATTAGTATATATGGTCCAAAATCAGAATAATTGATTCGTATGCTTTAAGTGATCCAAAATGCAGAAAAATTGGTTCATGTGCTTTGTCTGGTCCCATATTCAGTTTTATTGGTGCATATGCTTTGTGTCGCTCCGCCGCCAACATTCAGAATCGTAGTGTACAAAAAGAAAAAAAAAATGGTATGCAAAAGCCAAAACATCACAGATAAAACAGTATAATAAAAAAATATATATTTAAAAAAAAAACAGATTAAAAAAAAACCAACAAGATCTCACCAATGAAAGGTTTTAAATGGCTGCACCCAATAAAGAGAATAGGTATTTATTAGTCTAACTCGTTTCATGTGTTAAGTTCACTTACGTTATATTTTAAATGGCTTGCTCACATGCATAAGCGTCTTGAAATAATTTTGTTTTAAAATATGAGTAGAGAAGGCGCAATGCAAATATCTTTTAACTGATTACTGATCTGTCTCCACCAGAACCTTTATATTTTCACACTCAAGCAATGTATTTTCAATTTTCCTCTATTAACTGTGATACGCTTAAACTAAGAAAAAGAAAATTTGAACGCACAGACGTTTATTAGCGCAATCAATTGAACAGCTTGTTTTGTTGTAAAAAAATCATCTTTTAAAAAGTTATATTGGACACAAAAAAGAACAAACATAGTTCTCGTTTCTACCGTATGAAGTTATTCGGACCAGGAATTTGTTGCCTGATCAAGTCAAGAAAACCAGCTCACTATCATTATACCAAATCAAGAAAACCAGCTCACTATCATTATACCAAATCAAGAAAACCAGCTCACTATCATTATATCAAATCAAGAAAACCAGCTCACTATCATTATATCAAATCAAGAAAACCAGCTCACTATCATTATATCAAATCAAGAAAACCATCTCACTATCATTATATCAAATCAAGAAAACCAGCTCACTATCATTATATCAAATCAAGAAAACCAGCTCACTATCATTATATCAAATCAAGAAAACCAGCTCACTATCATTATATAAAATCAAGAAAACCAGCTCACTATCATTATATCAAATCAAGAAAACCAGCTCACTATCATTATATCAAATCAAGAAAACCAGCTCACTATCATTATATTAAATCAAGAAAACCAGCTCACTATCAATATATCAAATCAAGAAAACCAGCTCACTATCATTATATCAAATCAAGAAAACCAGCTCACTATCATTATATCAAATCACGAAAACCAGCTCACTATCATTATATCAAATCAAGAAAACCAGCTCACTATCAATATATCAAATCAAGAAAACAAGCTCACTTTCATTATATTATACAATCGTAACAAAAGCTCAAGACTTGATATTAATCTTGGATAAGCATTGGATAAAATTCTCTATAGAAGGGACGTCTGTAATTCGTGTAAAAGATTTAACTAATTCGCTAACGTTACTCCATGCGAAAATCCGTAATAGTTTGATAAATTTAGTCAGTGAATAATTTGTTTGTTTGTTTGTTTGTTTGTTGTTATTTTTTTTTTTTAAAATATTTTTCTTTTTCTTTTCTTTTTTTTTTTTTTTGTTGCTTTAGTTCGTCTTCATTTTTTATGGTCTAGAAAAAGAAACAACGGTAAAGATTATTATAATATAAAAATGTAGTAGTAAGATGTCAAGTTCAAATTTTGTACTTCTGTTCAATGCTGTATCTATTTTATAGATAAAAAAATACAATAGTAAAAAATATGTTTTTTTAAAAGTTTTTTTTATATATTTGGATTCTTCCATTACAAAAAAAATCTGAAATAAATATTTTAAATGTCCAAATGAAACTTTTTTTCATACTATTTTTCAAACATAATGTATGGAAAGCCATTCTAATAAATTTGTATGAAAATATTTCATATAAAAAAACAATATATCTACGAAATGAGAACACATTTAATATTATTGGTAGTTCAAACCGTCCCTTTCTAATCAAACCGATTTTCATAAAATCGTTAATTGCCTTTTTTCGCCCGACTTATAAAATATTCAAGAGTTATAATCGGTAATATAACGACATTTTCCTCCCGGACTAAACAGGGGGCTTAACTCATGTGGACAAGTTCGGATGCTGCGCTAAATTTCACTCCCATATCGGGGCGTTATTCCCGAATGGAGGGCACGACATCAAATACACGACAGCCCTTGGAAAGATTGACGAGCCCGATTACTGCATTATCAGTATCGAATATGCCAGTTCGATTCCTTGCGAGATTTATTTTGTTTGTTGTTGAATTATGTTTGAAAGAATAAATATAACGGTAACCATGTGAATAAATGTCTAATAGTTGTTTGGATTTTGTCAATTTTAAAAAGAAATCAGTTCCGTGAACACTATAGCGTCAATGAGATGGAAGCTCTGGGAAAGTGAAGGTGGAATAGGATTAGATGGAATGTGTTAATGGAACAGTCTTAGCTGAATAAAGTGATGAGGATGATTTGATTGTATAACAGCTTTGGGATAGTATGAATGGGATATAGTGAGTGTACTATGATAGTATGAATGGGATATAGTGAGTGTACTATGATAGTATGAATGGGATATAGAGTGAGTGTACTATGATAGTATGAATGGGATATAGTGAGTGTACTATGATAGTATGAATGGGATATAGTGAGTGTACTATGATAGGATGAATGGGATATAGTGAGTGTACTATGATAGTAAGAATAGTATAGTGAGTGTACTATGATAGTAAGAATAGTATAGTGAGTGTACTATGATAGTAAGAATAGTATAGTGAGTGTACTATGATAGTATGAATGGGATATAGTGAGTGTACTATGATAGTATGAATGGGATATAGTGAGTGTACTATGATAATAAGAATAGTATAGTGAGTGTACTATGATAGTATGAATGGGATATAGTGAGTGTACTATGATAGTATGAATAGGATATAGTGAGTGTACTATGATAGTAAGAATAGTATAGTGAGTGTACTATGATCGTATGAATGGGATATAGTGAGTGTACTATGATAGTATGAATGGGATATAGTGAGTGTACTATGATAGTATGAATGGATATAGTGAGTGTACTATGATAGTATGAATGGGATATAGTGAGTGTACTATGATGGTAAGAATAGTATAGTGAGTGTACTATGACAGTAAGAATAGTATAGTGAGTGTACTATGATGGTATGAATGGGATATAGTGAGTGTACTATGATAGTATGAATGGGATATAGTGAGTGTACTATGTTAGTATGAATGGGATATAGTGAGTGTACTATGATAGTATGAATTTGATATAGTGAGTATACTATGATAGTAAGAATATAGTGAGTATACTATGATAGTATGAATGGGATATAGTGAGTGTACTATGATAGTAAGAATAGTATAGTGAGTGTACTATGATAGTATGAATGGGATATAGTGAGTGTACTATGATAGTATGAATGGGATAATAAACCAAATAGAATGGGGGTTAGTTAAAGTCAAGGGGACCTAGACAGAATATGTGATGACAGAGAGAGAGAGAGAGAGAGAGAGAGAGACAGGGAGTGGGGAGAGAGAGAGAGAGAGAGAGAGAGAGAGAGAGAGAGAGAGGGAGTGGTGAGAGAGATGGGTGGAGTTTTCAGAATGACTCTCCAGATAGAAATTATTGATAATTAGGTTTGCGAGGACGCAATTGAACGTGAGGGAAGAAAATCTTCATGAAATAAATGTTAGTTATTAAAACATGGTCTAGAAAGTCCTGTCAATACGTCGCAAACCGTTGCTTTTATATACCATGTATAAATAAGATATTTGTTTCTATAAAAGTCTGATTGCGGTCTCACACATGTTTATCCTTAGGAAATACCGGAGTCTGAGGAATAATACGAAAATACAATTGTCTGAGGAATAATACGAAAATACAAGGGTCTGAGGAATAATACGAAAATACAAGGGTCTGAGGAATAATGAGAAAATACAAGGGTCTGAGGAAAAATACGAAAATACAAGGGTCTGAGGAATAATACAAAAATACAAGGGTCTGAGGAATAATACGAAAATACAAGGGTCTGAGGAATAATACGAAAATACAATGGTCTGAGGAATAATGAGAAAATACAAGGGTCTGAGGAATAATACGAAAATACAAGGGTCTGAGGAATAATACGAAAATACAAGGGTCTGAGGAATAATACGAACAAGGGTCTGAGGAATAATACGAAAATACAAGGGTCTGAGGAATAATACGAAAATACAAGGGTTTGAGGAATAATACGAAAATACAAGGGTCTGAGGAATAATGAGAAAATACAAGGGTCTGAGGAATAATACGAAATTACAAGGGTCTGAGGAATAATACGAAAATACAAGGGTCTGAGTAATAATACGAAAATACAAGGGTCTGAGGAATAATACGAAAATACAAGGGTCTGAGGAATAATACGAAAATACAATGGTCTGAGGAATAATACGAAAATTTGATTGCGGTTAAAATACATAAAGTTGTCTATAAATTTTACAGTTAAATGGAGAGAAAGAGACAAGTCGTCAGTGAGGAAGAGACAAGAGAGTGTGAGAGAGAAAGAGATAGAGAAAAGTAGAAATGACCTTAGATGTCATACTGGGTTCTAAGTCATTTCTTTGTTAAACTCAACGAACCGTCATCCTAGTCAAAACGATACCAAACTACTTCATGTATTCGAATCAAATCCCCATAATGCGATACTCCCTGTGCTTTTTCACTTGGTCCTGACGAGCAGTGGTCTCCCCTTAAATTTCCTCCCTTTTATTAGCGGGATAGAGAGGTGAAGCCGGTACACAAGAAAAACAAATGGTTGGGTTGAAAGCTTAGTAGGAAGTCGTCTGATTCATTGCTAGTTCTCTCCCCTGGTAATCTTGGCGGGCTGAGTTGCGTTTTTTTTCCTAGCCTTTATTTTTTTTTTCAATTTCAACACCAGGGGTTCTAAATTAAACGTTGGTGGGCACTGCTGTCAGCTGATTTTGTTCACCAGCGGATGGTGAACTGTCAAAACGGCCCCAGTCAAAACGGCCCTGGTCAAAACGGCCCCCAAGAAATTTTGTTAACATTTTAAAAAAAAATTATAATTTAAAANCATTTTAACTAGAATAATCGTTTATTTCAGCATCCCTAATTTTAACCTTTGTTCAACTTATTCACCTTTTAAGAAAGTGGTCAAATTGTAACATTATTGTTTGAGACGTTATGATATAATTTCTTCTCAACAAACAATTGTGACTTGCTACCATATAGAGTAACTCTTATTAAATTATTCCTTGTGCTGTTATAATTATTGTTGTTTGTGAACTAAAACTGACACTGAATCGGTGAGTAAAAATAATAATATAAAATCTTATTCCATTTTCATCTGTTAGTCCAGGGCCGATTTGCCTGAGCCCGTTTTGTCTGGGGCCGTTTTGTCGGGGGCCGTTTTGACAGGGGCCGTATTGACCGGGGCCGTAAGGTCTGGGGCTGTTTTGACAGGGGCTGTAATGTCTGGGGCTGTTTTGACAGGGGGCGTTTTGACCGGCTGTTTAGATAGGTGCCGTTTTGACAGAGCCGTTTTGACCGGGGCCGTAAGGTCTGGGGGCTGTTTTGACAGGGGCCGTTTTGACCGGGCCGTAATGTCTGGGGATGTTTTGACAGGGGCCGTTTTGACCGGGCCATAATGTCTGGGGCTGTTTTGACATGGGTAGTTTTGACCGGGCCGGATTGTCTGGGGCGTTTTGACAGGGACCGTTTTGACCGGGCCGTAATGTCTGGGGCTATTTTGACAGGGGCCGTTTTGACGGTAAACCATAGTCAGATTAGTTTATACAGAATTCGCCAAACTTTTGAGACGGAAGAGCCAAAAATTATACTTGAAAAAAATTCGCACAGTGCTTAAAATGCCGCTAACATTATTTTTAAAAATAAAATAATATACATTTAAATATGTGTGCATTAAATTGGAGGGCCGCATCTTGACATCAGGAGACGCAGGTTGCCGACCCTAGAATAATACGGTTGTTGCAATTTGGAAAAAAAACCAACAACAACAAAATCACATATAATTTGTAAGAAGGGATAGAGATATCTGATTCGAACTCCCGAAAGTCGACGGAGAACTCTAACATATTAAGCACGTCATAACAAAAGGCGTCAGCATCAGTGCCAAGAATGGAACCCACCAAACATGCAAGAACGAGGACGCATCCTAGAAAACTTTGACACCTTGTGTATTTGATGAGAATAAGGTTTCAGTAAGAGCTGAAAGAAACTAAAAATACTTGGAGAAAATAAATAATATACCGTTCCAAACTGTGGAGAAAATATCAACGTTACTCCAATTATTTAATTAAATCAAGGTTGGCATTAGAAGTATTATGAATTCTTTTTCACACGATCTATCGAGCTACTAGCCAGATTCATTTGAAGGTTTGTCTGAAGTTTCGGGGGGTGGGGGTGGGGAGGGTTTGGTAAACTAACTTAGTTGTTTTGAAGCATTTTCTGTCACCATTTGTTCAAATTTTGGATTAGAAAACAAATCTTATCTTCTAAACTGCAGACGCTCACGCGCACCCATGTTTTATGTATATACTTGTCATTTTATTTTACTGGTTTTATCGGGCAACCCATTCCATGTCCGAATTCCTGGTGGGAATAACGAGACTTTTTATATGCTTTTTTCTTGCATACAGAATAAGAAACGTGTTTTTGTCCCTATGTCTTTCTGATTATTTTACCATGTAATTTGTAGGCCTGATAGGACGTCACAAAACAACGTTGTATGCGTCTAATTTATCTAGGATAAGGAATTCAATGAACAGCGCCAGAGATTGCATCTAATTTATCTAGGATAAGGAATTCAATGAACAGCGCCAGAGATTGCGTCTAATTTATCTAGGATAAGGAATTCAATGAACAGCGCCAGAGATAAAACTCAAACAAACCGATGGAACGGCTGGGTTTAAATAAATGTACACTTTAGTCATGTACATTTTCCCCTTAAATAATATATTAACTGCAGAAAATATTAGTATTGAAAAATGTGGATGAAATATGTATTATAAACAGAGTGAGATTTATTTCAAATAAAGTTGAAATTTTACAAACAACTCAGGAGAGAAAGCAAAAACTGCTATTGCCTTATAGTGAAGTAGAAACAACAATTATTTTTTTTTAAAGGAAATAAATAGCAACTCTACGTTCAAAGAATTAGACAAGAAATCCTAATTAAATAGAAAACGAATCATTGAAAAAAACTAAACTTTTGTCGCAAGAAAAAAAATAATTAAAAATTGATACGTTGAGTTAACGTAAGCGCATGAACGCACAGACGAATAAACGTAAAGCAAAATTACACTTGGAGGAAAAAAAAAGAAGAATTCAAAGAAGATCTGAACATTTAAAGGGAGATAATGTTTTCAAAATGAGCAGACGTTTCCCGTCATGCCTGTGCGCATTGTGAAATTGTTTCTGACAGTTAGCTGCGCTGTTTACAGTGCAAAGCCATCAAGCAGTCGTCAAATTGATAGGTTCTCTCTTTCCATGACGATTTCCCCAGCGCCAGAATTGCTTATAATTCTGAACATAAAGCAAAGACGGCCCAGATAACTGCATATCTCCTTGTCAATGAAGTTATTAAAAAATCAAACAAAACCTTAGGCTTTATAAAAAGAAACTTTTACAAATGTAACAAAGATATAAAACTAAAATGCTATCTCACCCTGGTGAGACCTATACTAGAATATGCATCTTCAGTATGGGACCCATCCACCAAAGAAAATATTGATAAGTTAGAACAAATACAAAAAAGAGCTGCCAGATTCATTACTGGAGAATATTCAAAACTGACAAGAGTAACACCATTAGTTAAATCATTAAACCTTGAAACACTAGAGGATAGAAGAACCAAGAGTAAATTAGTAATTATACATAAGGCAATTAATTCTAATTTAGAAATACAACACAAAGATAACCTAATACAACCCTCAAATAGACATAAAGATAAAAACACCTTTCTTATTCCATATGCAAGAACAAACACATACAAGTTTTCTTTCTTTCCGTCCGGTATTCGGGCGTGGAATGGGTTGCCTGAAGAAACCAGGAAAGCCACCACTTTATCATCTTTTAAAACTCTAGTAAGAATACAGGACTAAACACAAACCATAGAAATACGTAGGACGCAATAATCTTCTGTACAGAAGGAGCGTCTGTAACATATAAGATAAGATAAGATCTCCTTGATCTATTTGGAGGTGATAGACATATCCAGATAGACTTAGATATTGTCTTGATCTATTTGGAGGTGATAGACGTATTCAGATAGACTTAGATATTGCCTTGATCTATTTGGAGGTGACAAACGTATTTAGATAGACTTAGAAATTGTCTTAATCTATTTGGAGGTGATAGACGTATTCAGATAGACTTAGATATTGCCTTGATCTATTTGGAGGGGATAAACGTATTCAGATAGACTTAGATATTGTCTTGATCTATTTGGAGGTGATAGACGTATTAAGATAGACTTAGATATTGTCTTGATCTATTTGGAGGTGATAGACGTATCCAGATAGACTTAGATATTGTCTTGATCTATTTGGAGGTGATAGACGTATTCAGATAGACTTAGATATTGTCTTGATCTATTTGGATGTGATAGACGTATTCAGATAGACTTAGATATTGTCTTGATCTATTTGGAGGTGATAGACATATCCAGATAGACTTAGATATTGTCTTGATCTATTTAAATGGCTTTTGCCAAAACAAAGGGAAAAAAAGAAGAAAAAAACATGGACAAGTCAATGTTTAAATATAGCATTTTTGAGAGTTTCCAGCAATATTAAAGGATACTTAAATAAATATTTAACCACAAAAAGCATTAGAAATTATTTGAAAGGTTGTCAACTATTTTCTTCCTCTAAAAATCTGGAAATACCGTCTATTCTTGTTATACATTTCTATTGGTCATCAGCACTTAAAGAGATATAATTTCTTGGTGTACCATTTTATTGAACATCATCTCTCAAATTTTTATGTACAACGTACGACTGAACATCATCTCTCAAATTTTTATGTACAACGTACGACTGAACTTCATCTCTCTCAATTTTGTGTACAACATACGATTGAACTTCATCTCTCTCAATTTTGTGTACAACATACGATTGAACTTCATCTCTCTCAATTTATTAATACCATTCCATAGTACTTCGTCCCTCGTTATCTAACACATTTTTGATATACTATTTTCTTTTACTACATCTCTCTTGATTTCGTTTTTCGTTTATAAGTATTTAAAAGAGCAAATAACTGCTGGAATTCTGCTAACAGAAGTGAATGCATAGAGATCCTAGTTTTGTGGGTGTTTTCATATGGAGATGAAGACTAGATCTTTAAATTAAAGAGATATTCCACCATATGTGCCATGACCACTTCTTCTATGACACCTTCTTTCATTACACCTTCTTTCATTACACCTCCTTTCATTACACGTTCTTTCATTACACCTTCTTTCATTACACCTTCTTTCATTACACCTTCTCCATTACACCTTCTTTCATTACACATTCTTTCATGACACCTTTCTCCATTACACCTTCTTTCATTACACCTTCTTTCATTACAGCTTCTCCATTACACCTTCTTTCATTACACCTTCTTTCATTACACCTTCTTTCATTACACCTTCTTTCATTACACCTTCTCCATTACACCTTCTTCATTACACATTCTTTCGTTACACCTTCTTTCATTACACCTTCTTTCATTATAACTTCTTTCATTACACCTTCTTTCATTACACCTTCTTTCATAACACCTTCTTTTATTACACCTTCTTTCATTATACCTTCTTTCATTACACCTTTCTCCATTACACCTTCTTTCATTACACCTTCTTTCATTACACCTTCTCCATTACACCTTCTTTCGTTACACCTTCTTTCATTACACCTTCTTTCATTACACCTTCTTTCATTACACCTTCTTTCATAACACCTTCTTTTATTACACCTTCTTTCATTACACCTTCTTTCATTACACCTTCTTTCATTACACCTTCTTTCATTACACCTTCTTTCATTACACCTTCTCCCTTACACCTTCTCCATTACACCTTCTTTCATTACACCTTCTTTCATTACACCTTCTTTCATTACACCTTATTTCATTACACCTTCTTTCATTAAACCTTCTTTCATTACACCTTCTCCATTACACCTTCTTTCATTACACCTTCTTTCATTACACCTTCTTTCATTACACCTTCTCCATTACACCCTATACCATTACACCTTTCTCCATAACTCATTTCACCAGAACACTTTTCTCCCTAGCAGTCTCATCTCAAAAACCCAAGCCTGTCTGTGTCTAGACTCTAGACTACATTTGTTGATACTCATCAAAAATCGGTTTGGAATTTACCTTTCAAACCATTCTCAAAACTTGTCGTCTGTGTTTCAGAGATAAAGAAAAAAGACATTTTCATCCCCACCTCAGTTAAAATATTTATTCCTTTCTCGTTTATTCTGAGAATTTCGACTCGCATTAAAATGTGTTTCCCCTTTTTATTTTCTCTTTTTATTTTGTTTCTTTTTCTAAAAATAAAATACTTTGAAATGAATTACAGTAATTAAAATACTTTCATAACAGTGACATTTGGTAAGAAAATGTCGATAACGCTGAACACTTCGACTTATATCATTAGAAAATAAAAACTGAGTGTCATGTATAGTGACTGGATTAATTCAAGGAAATAATTGCTGTTTTAAGAAGTTAAAAAACTAGAATGTTATACATGTATACTCTAATGTCTCATTCCAGAATCTTTCAATTTAAACATTAATTTTTAAAAAAAAGTAATTAAAAAAATGCCACGTTGTCCTCTTCGCGAATGGTACTGACCAATGGACATTCAGAATTACAATAAGTTCAGCCACCCCCACCCCCTAACCTTCCCCAGGAACCATTTTCTCCACCGACAGGATGTTTCTAAGACGTCTTCTAATTCTAAGGGGTCAGTGAATTTATTGTACTTGACCACTCGACTGACCGGCCGTGGAAATGGACTTTCCATATCTTTAAGTGACCACGTGACCAAGAGTGAAACTCAATTTGGGAAATTCTGAAAGTGAATGAGATCAGCAAGTGCAAGTTATCTTGCACAATGTTTATGGATTGTAAGCTGTGGATGTTTGTGTCATTCAGTAAAAATATTTTCTCTAGGTTTATAATATGTCAAAGATATTTTGTGTAATTTGAATGTACTTTGGTGAATCTTGGGTATTGCAAACATCTTGGAGTCTATATATTGCAAAAATTAATGTAAGTGGGGGGGGGGGGGGGGGGGGG
>MUZC01004738.1:301813-325473 GCA_002072015.1 Radix auricularia | reverse complement strand
GATGCACCATCGTCTCGCGAGACGGAAGGATGCCGGATATATAACAACTTATTACGTGTCAATGTTTGATGGACACTATTGAAATTCAACAAAAAGTTGTTTCTAAATCGCTCTTCGATGTTCGCTCAATTTATCAAGAGTTGTTGCAGCTGTCAACACATGTAAGCGGCTATTATCATTCATAAGAGCACGCCCCTAACAAACAACTTTTCTCAGGAGAACCAACGGCTATTAGGCTTTTATTTACTTTTATTTTTTTTTGCTATTTCTTCTATCAAAAAAAAATCTCTGAAAAAGTGTTGTAGTTTTTTTTAACTACGGCTTAGGCTCTATGAAAAATAAAAAATTATTTTGCTATTTAATGATAAATCTGTTTAGTTTTGAAGTTTGAAGCTTAATTGTCTCAAAACTACAGAAATGTCACAAAGCCGCTTCTTCACTCGATGTATCCAAACTCGAGCACAAAGAGTACAGTAATCCTCATTGTTCAATTGTGTTCACCAAACATAGGCGCCAGGCCACTTCTGATAGAAATCGCGAGCAGGTTTCAACAATCGTACCTGGCAGCAGTCCTATGATGGAGCGATGAAGAAATCCTCGCCAACTGGCGACAACAGCAGCTACGGCAGTGGTAGCAGTGGGAGCAATGGTAGACGGTTGTCTGAGATTGTGCCACGTCAGGATGATGTACGCTCATCTTGTCAGAAGGTTGAAATTTATTGGATCCGTATCACGTGACCGAGGAGAGTTATGCCTGAGGTCTCGCGGCTTTCATTACTTCTTTGAACATATGGAACACGAAAATTCTCTTTTTTTTCGTTTTTTTAATCCACAAATTTGTTCCACCTTTATTTGTTTTCTAAATGAAATTTTCCTGCCCACGTGAAACAGGACTCCATAGCGTTTGAATCTTTTAATTACGTTTTTTTGTGCCCAGGGGGTCTCAAACGTAGATATAATTCAAAAGACAAGGCCTCTAACACTTCGTTAATCCTCCTTACCATCACCCCTACCCAATCACATATATTCACTGCTTTTACTCGCCCATCTTAGTCCATGTCACAAATTCAAACTCACTCACATACATACACGACCACCCCCACATCCACAACCAAATAAGTTTTTTATTTTTTATTTTTTTATTTTTTTATTTTTTTTTTAATAGAATTTGGTAGAAATTCTGCATCAAACAAATACTAAATATAGTTTAAATTATTCTCTATTGAAAATATCTGTATGATATTAAGCTTAGTTATTGTGAAATGTATGTACAATCTATATACATGTTATAACTTTTTAAAAAATAAAAACAAAAAAGCAAATATCATGTGTCTTTTGTTTCCACTGGTTCTAAATGTCAGGTCGGATTAGATATTTTTACTTTAATTTTTAGCATTTTTCTTGTTTATGTTATTTAAGACTTGGTTATTGATGTGAAATTTGATTCATGAAGTTATAACGTATGCTAATCATGTCGTACACATTGCTTGTAATCTTTATGAAGATTGGGAATTAGGACGTCTATGTTGATTGTACAATATTTGTAACCTATGTTGATTATACCCTGGGCTGTCTTAGGCCACTGCAGTCTGAGGCCACTGCAGTCTTAATCCAGTGCAAGCTATGCGGCCGCAGTGAGCTTTTCGCTTTCATAGGACTCGCCTATCTTAATTTTCAATTATTATCATTAATTTTTTAACCCTACCCAAACTGGGCCCCACGCAATCTGTTTCGCATAGTACACCGCAAATAGAAGCTAAGACAGGCCCTGTTCAAAGTAGGTTTGAAAACGTATATTGATAAGGTATTTAAAAAATGGATTATTCAGGAGTTAACTCCTATACGTTTCCAAATCACGTAATTGATTATTTTTAAACGAAAAATAAATATAATTTTATTATAATATTTGACTTTAATATCAATGCATGCATTAACATTTATCAATGCTATTGCATAGAATTAACAAAAATTGTATGACAAACATCAATATAGCGGATCATATGTTCAGATGGTGAATTAACAGTGAGGCAACATCAAAATAAGGCATTATGTCTCTATGGAAGCAACACTTGAAAGCGCAGTCATATGTCAACATTTCAAGTTATAAATATTTCAAATTTAGAACTATGAAATACAGAAATTTCATCCAAAATTCAGACTTAATATAATATATATAAAGATCTATATAAACATGAAGCATACACCTTTTTTTTCTTTTTTTTTTTTTTTTTTTTTGGGGGGGGGTCTATACGAATATTAACATTCATTTGAGATTCAAATGTAGATAATCAGTGTTAAATTATATGGAAAATACACGCACCAAACTTTCTAGCACACCAAATGTCGGTGCACAAACCTTCTGCTCTGTTAAAAAAAATGGAATGCCCTTCAAAGTCTATTTATTCATATTTTATATTCTGAACCTCCAAGGATATTGAAACTAACAGTTTGTCTCATCCTAGTTCCCGGACTTCAAATGTTCCAAAAACAATCCGAACAACCTCTTTCAAAGTATCAGCCAGTCATATCTGAGTTAACCAAAAACCAAAGACCCTGTTATGATTCCTTCCAACAAGTTCAACAAAAGGTCATTGACGTCATGACCCGGATTGGGTTTTCGACAAATATCCTTGGATGGAGCCCTACTTTGCTGGACGCTGGGCAGGAGGCCCCTCTCTTAGATGAATCGGAACCGTCTGTTGATAGAATAACATTAATAGATCACTTCCAACTCAATATGATTGTATAGAAAATAGGACGCTAAGGTGAATGTATTCCCCAAACAAAACGTGTCTTCGGTACGGTTCACAACATGAGCTATAATCATTAGAATCGTGTCATGGTAATAAAAATAATAATAAAATAAAAAATTGTGGGAATACTCGATGTAACTCCCATACAAAACCACTGAAAGGCCGTTTACTGTATTCCATCACTCAGAAATTACATTTGGATCAGTAAGTCACGTCAAAGACGTTTAATTTTTTTTCTAATGCCATTACAACTAGATTCCCATTTTTTTTAGAAACGCTATGGAACTCTTAAGCTAAATATGCTTTGGTTTTTAAATGTGTTAATCGTATGCGCTAATAATTTTATGTTAATGGAACTATTTTATATAGCCAATGAGCCAATTGTAAAGATACAATTTTAATAGAAATAATCTCTAAAATTTCAGGTCAAAGATTTGTCTTACCTGCAGGACCTTGTCCGGAATTCGATTCCTCACTGATGTCTTTTTTTTAAAAAAATAAATTTAAAAAATAACTTTAAAAAATACAATACTACATGAACTGATAATGAATACGATTTTTTAAATGGTTTGTTTTGATATATTAGGTTTAGGGATCGACTTTAGGGTTTGGGTTAGCTTTAATGAGAGTTTTTAGGGTTTGGGTTAGGTTTAGTGATAAATTTTAGAGTGTTAGATAGTTTGAATGCACAAATAGAATCGGAGGTTCAATGAAAGGCGCAGCGAATACTTGTAACTCTTCAATTTCATAAACATAATTTCTTACCAGAAGCGAGTAATCGCTACCTAAAAAATAATAATTTCGTTAAGACGTGGTTTGTCCGCTATTATATCTGATGGTCAACTTGTATTTATTGATTGTTTACCCTTACATAGGGCGGTACACGTGTGTTACCAAATTATGCTTTTTACTCTGTCATCATCATTAGCATTACGAGGATAGTAATAACATAACAGATGGCCGAAAATGTAAACTGCCACGACGCTTCTACGTCAAAAAGTTGACCAAATCATCAAATCTGGAGAGACGAAAAGCTTGTGCCTAAGTGACAGACGATGACGGACATCCGGGGACAGAGACTCAATCAGCCAAGCAGTCGAACACATACAAAATATTTTTCCAACAGAAGCTCAGAGAATACATGCCTACCTGCACATACAAAACAGAGGTCTTAAAAATAATGTGAGTGATTGAAACCTTCAGTCAATGTAGCAGTTGGTAGCAGTTGGTGGCAGTGTTACATACACATAAAAACAGATAAACAAGAGAATGTTGATGAGTAAAACATTCAAAGATTGTAGCAGTGTGTATCAAATTTTACATACGCACACAAAATTTGATGAGTAAAGGCAATAATTTCACGCATTCCAAAATAAATAAAGGGAAGCGTGTTACTGTACTTTACCATCAATACGGTTAGATTCAGCTTGAAATAACCTCTTTCTGTTGTCATTTCCTTGTTATACCATATCATAATCATAGATCTTCAAACTATTTAAAAGTATTTTCAGACCCAACCAGCCGGGACCTTGTGTAGTTTGATATGGATTCGGATATTTTTTTATCATAAATATTTTTTTCAGTGATATCTTGTTGGGCCTTCAAAGGTGTAAAACTTATGAAAAAAAGAGTACATTTGAAATCTCTGTGCAAGTTTATCTTAGTTGTGTACATGTCTAACAGAGATGTGTAAAATGTTAACAAGCTGTGTACAAGGAGGTTAACAGAGATATGTACAATGTTAACAGAGCTATGTACAAGATTAACAGAGCTGTGTACAGGGACGATACATAAACGTCAACATAAAGCTTCAAGTAGATTATGGGCTCGGTCACTTCGTTGTACAGGGTGTATATTTATTCCTCGGTAATTGAAACAAGTAACCCGATAGTTTCCAGCTTAGCCATAATCATACATCGCCGCTTTCTCCCCTGCTCTTATTGATTTCACTGGCTTGCCTTTTACTGGCGTTGATTCTCACCACACATAAACTATTGCTCAAACTTCATTTTTATCTTTATTTTCTTCTCTTCATTTCTAGCGAAATTCAAACAATGTCTGAAAACACATAAATGTATGTTTATCTCACCCCTCGTGTGCTTAAAAGAAGCACTTGTAGAAACTGTTACTCATGCGCTTAATGTTTCATGGGTACTATTTTATAAGTTTTAACTTTTTTTATGTGCTGTTTCATAGCTATTAACGGTTTCATTGTTCTGTTTCATTGGTACTAACTGTTTTGTAGGTACTAATTGTTTCAGTGGTACTAACTATTTCATTGGTACTAAATGTTTTTTTTTAAAATAACTGTTCTATATTTGATGTTTCATAGGTACTAACTGTTTCACATGTGCTAACTGTTTTTCATATGCACTAATTCTTTCACATCCAGTTTCATATGTACTGTTTTATGTGTACTGTCTCTCATGTACTAACTGCTTCAAATGTGTAAACTGTAATATATTTGCTGTTTCAAGTGTGCTAACTGTAACACGTGTAATGTTAGGATTTTTCTAACAGTTTCACATGTTTTAACGTGTGCTAAAAGATGTGCACGTGCTCAATTAAATACAAACTGTAAAATAATAAATATTTTCATATAAACACGATTTTTTTCACCCTTACACGCGTGTGCTGATTGTTTGCGCATGTACGCGGACACATTTATTGAATGTAAATCGAATGTGTAAAACAAACTTGCACACCGTAACGCACAAGTGCTGATTGCAACACACTAGTGCTCGTTGTAACACATGTGCTCATAGTAATACATGTGTGCTCATTGTAATACTCATTATTGCTCATTGCAACACATATATGCTCATTGTAACATACATGTGCTCACTGTGACTTACATGTGCTCACTGTAACACACATGTGCTCATAAATAATATAAAAGCCCAGGTCATTCACTCACTGGATGAGGAACGCTGAGGAACGATGTACAACAATCTACAGCAGTTAGTTGAAAAATCGTGTGGTGATTAGCGCTGTAACAAAAAAAAAGGACAAGTTAGTTGGGCTTTTGAAAAAGGTTGGCGCCGTAGGTGCTCTTAAAAAAAGTGGGCGCCACGGCGCCCAGGCACAATCTAGTTGTTACATAAATTGGCTCACTGGGACTCGCTCGCATGTGCTCAATGTAACACACATGTGCTCATTGTAACACACATGTGCTCATTGTAACACGCTGACCTTTTATTGTTAACCTCCCATCCTGCCTCTTTCTGGTTGTGTTTGACCATGTAGTAAGCCTCAGTTCCCAACAAACTTTCTCGACATCTTGTATTGTTTTTTAGAATCCTGCGAAAAATCACGTGATACTTAGTTTGCTGTCTCATACTTTTTACTTCATTCCTTCTCTATTTCTTTACTTTGCTCACCATTCCACTTCCTCTCTCTCTCTCTCTCTCTCTCTCTCTCTCTCTCTCTCTCTCTCTCTCTCTCTCTCTCTCTCTGTCTCTCTCGCTGTCTCTCTCTCTCTCTCTCTATCACGACTCTCTTTCCCGCACTCTCTCTCTCTCTTTCTATCTCGCTCTCTTTTTAACCATGTCTCTATCTCTTTCCCTCTCTCTCTTCAATCTTTCTCTCCCGCGCTCTCTCTCTTTCTATCTCACTCTCTTTTTTACCATGTCTCTATCTCTTTCCCTCTTTCTCTCTTTTCATTCTCTCTTTCTCTCTCTACCCTTATTTCATTCCATCATCTCAACCTCAGGCACGTCTCCATTCGGTCCTCCTAACCCCTCCCACCTCTTTCTGAGATCATCGTCCTTTTCAATAAGAAAAAAAATACACAAACTAATTGTGTAAGAAGACGATAATTGAAGGCTCTATTTATGAACTAATAGACCTCATAAAAAACACTAGACGTTTCGGTTAATATCTGAGTCATTGTTAGTTTTTATTTTTCCTTTTCTTTTCATTATTTATCATATAATATGTTTTAAGATGTATTTAAGTAATTTTTTCGTGTTATTGTTTTGATGAAGGCATTACACAATAAGTTTGTGCATTTTGTTTTAAACTAAACACACCGTTACTGCGGTAAATCATTACCCTACAGCTAAACATCACTCACAACTAGCTCAGGCTGAACGCCTTGTGACAGTTTGGTTGTGTTTCACGACTTCAGTAATGTTTTAACACAATCGACCGCCCCAAACTACAGCCATCTAGCATAAGCGTCACGCCCCGTATGTATGTTAGTGATTGTTCTATTCCGTTATAGTCATATCCTTTACGGTGTTATTGTCTCTTATCCATTCAAGGTCCAAACAAGGCCAGTAAAGGAACCCTTGCTTTGATTGACCACGCCCCTGAACCCTGTATGACTGTTTTAATATTTGCCAGGTGTTTTAATATCCTTTAGCATAAAGCTGTCTTAGGGGGTGTTCACCTTTAAATAGGCAGGTGGTTGGTTGGACAGTCCTACATGCGCCTGCTAGGCCTTACGTCACCTGTGACGCGTTGATTGGTTTGGTTTACCTCCTTAAGATCAACGTCGTGTCTGTGGATTGTGCTCCAATACGAAGCCTGCTACGCAAGATTTTCCGATTTTAATTATTATTTTTTTTATTATTTTTTTTTTATTTGTGTGTTGTTGTTCTTTTTGAATTGCCATGGAGTAGGGTGGGGCTTTCGTACAGTCTATAAAAACATTTTTCATTAATTTTTTGTTCTTGAGTGCACTGAATATACTGGAATTTGAAGAAGTCTGAAATTTGTATTTCTCTCAGTATGACTTTAATCCACATTCACATACAAAGTATGATGCGTCATTTAAGTTTACTCGATAGGCTTAGGGCTCCTCTTAAATTTCTCAGAATTTATTTTTTAACACGAAAAGGTGAAAATGCTTACGCCTTTACTCACATATAAATGTTGAAAGTTTCTATTTATGAATGTTAATGTAAGTTACTTAAGATAATCTGTGTAATGCCAAGATATAAAATATAGTCAGTTTTTAAAATCCCTCCTTCTCAAAACGTAAGTCTGTCTGAGCAAATAAAGACTAGATCTTCATTGTGTTGTCCTTAGATGTTTTAAGCTTGATATCTTTATCATTGATCTTAATTTCCTTGCCACCTGAATCATTTATATTGAGTATCTTGACCATGATAGCCTTGACCCTGATTGGCTTACCCCTGATGGACCTTACCATTATTGACTTACTCCTGATAGACCTGACTGTCACATGATAGTATTTGATATATGATTAGTAGAGAGAGATCACGTGATGAGTGACGTAGAGACCGGAAGGTTAGATAGTGGAGAAGTCTGTATGAGGAAAGATGGAGCAGGATGCTCAACCATTTCACTGATTATCTGTAAATAAGTTCTAGTATTGGATTAAAGTTTATCATGTTATAAAGGACTTATGTGTTTTAATGAATGTGTCAGTAATACACGCCTACAAGAGTGTAAGCGGCCTAACAGACACATTAGTTACGTTGGTGTCACGAAAAAATACGAGATGCTGACAGATTGCCATGTTATTGAATTAGATTTTTTAAAATCAAATTTACGACTACAAGACGGTTAGCATTACTGCAGAGTGCTAGCAAGTTAAAATATCTGTAGTGTATATATCTATAGTGGTTTACAAAGACTGTGTACACGTACATTATTCAAAGGATAAGTCAGTGATCAAGTTTTTTCTGAGATATATATTCAAGTAGTGAATTTGTGCCCCCCTTGTGAAGGACACAGAAGAAAATAAGCAAGAAACAACAAAATCAAGTGATACAGTTGCCACAATTGATAATCAGGGGAAACTTAGATTTTACCCAATATATATTAATGACAGGAAATGCATACGTCTACGAAATTTTGGATGCACTACAATTGTTATACACAGTAGAATGGTACAAGAAAATGAGTATGATGGTCAAACATAAACATTAATGATTGCTGATGGCACAAAAAGATAATGTAAAACTGCTACTGTCTACATCAACTCACCATGGTACCAAGGTGAAGTTCGTGCCAGAGTCTTAAAAGATGCTATTTGTGACCTCACAATAGGAAACATTGAAGGTGTTGTTGACAATTCAGACGAAATGTTCAAATAATAGTTCCACAATAATCATCAAATATGTGCTAGTTTACAAACAATAGCCTCAATGAAAAGAAAAGAAGAATTAGACATTGAAGTTGAAGACAACATAACCTTAGGAAGCCAACTTATCGATCTGAATGGAAGGATGGGGTTGAGCAAGCCAGGGCCCTACATGGACTGTATCTGGAAGGATGTGGTGGAGCAAGCCAGGCCCCTATATGGGCTGTAGAGACACGGATGATAATGATGATGCTATATTAAAGCAAAAATACCAAAATTGATGGCTAATATTTTAATTAATTAAAAAAATTATTTTTCTCGACACACATATCGTTGTTTTTATTAAGAAGGTGTTTGATTTATCACCACCCTAATTTCCAGATGCGTTTACATTCATTTTTAAGGAGAATTTGAGACCCAAAACCAAATAAAGTTATTATTATTGTCTCTACCCCGTAGCGTAGCACGGGTATTTTGCTCGTTCTATGCATAATTAATACTATTTTCAAAAATAAATTTATATCAAAATTGTATTGTGTAAATACTTAAAATTTTCCTCCATCCGATTATAATATACGTACATTTATAAAAGCTTATATTAAAATGTAAAATTGATATTTCGTCTGCAATTAAATAATTTCTTCAAATTTATTATTATATTTATTTAACAGTGGTTAAGAGAAATGAGTTCGACACATCTTCGTGTGATTTTATTATTGTAAAATACAATTTAAAATTTTAGAAAGGTTCCATTTTCTTTAAAAATCAATATGCGCCAATTAGCCTCAATCTTACCCAATTACATTTTGTACCTATAAATAATGCAATTTCAATAGCGACTATAAGTTCTTTTCACTGTTTATTCATGCGAGTAATTGTCCAATTACGCGCAAGGGCTCATTTCTTCTAAAATGAAACATAAAATAAAACAATCTCTGAAAAAATTATTGGAGATTGATCTTCACATTAACAGTTTTTTAAGTCAAATTCAATGACTTCCCGTTATCTTTTATTCAAGCACACACGAAGAACGCATCGGCAGAAACTTGTGTTCATAAAATTAACGGAATTTTTCATAATCCAGTGCATAATTTTAACTATACATAAACCATTACCTTGTAACATCTTTTCAATACTTAATTTCCCTTTTAGCAATCTACGAAATATATAGTTATTTCACAACTAATACAAACACACAGTCACACGCACACACAGACGCACATACACACACACACATGAACACACTCGCACACATGCTTATTCACACACTCGGATTATCAACATAAAAAGTAACATCAAATAAATTAATATAATAAAAGCTTCATGACGCCACTTAATTTTTTTTTTACAGCGCGCAAAACCACACGCTCTCTTAATCTCAAAACAAAAATCATTATGATTTTACGTCTATATTTTCAATTTTAAAAAAGTAATCTAGAGTTGCGGGACAATATATTAATTCCATGTAAGTAAGTTCTAGTATTGGATTAAAGTTCATTATGTTATAAAGCACTTGTGTGTTTTAATAAATGTGGCAGCAATACACGCCTACAAGAGTGAAAGCGGCCCAACAGACAACTACGTTACAATAGACTTATCCATGATAGACCTGACCCTGAGAGATTTACCCCCTTACTGGCTTGCCCATGATTGTTTTAACAATGATTTACTTGGCCACTGACTAACTTATTCTATGAATGCCTTGGCTGTGATGGCCTTGACCCCGATGTCTTGTAAAAATTACTTCATATAATGTCAATTCCTTTTACTAAGGCTTCACCTCTAGCCGTAATCCTACTTATGAAAATAAAAAGAACACTCAATTGGTTGTTTTGTTTCAAAAACTATTTATTCTTTTTTTTTAAAAATCATATATCTCGTTATCTCAAACCTTTTATCTTAGTGGATCCTGAACAAGTGATGGGCTGAAATAAGAAACATTGTTACAAATGGTGAGTTATTTTAACATTATTTTCTCTTTTTTATTTTGTAAATGGGTTTTTCATAACGTTTTACGCCTCATCGTCTACTTTGAATTTTTTTTTGCATTTCTAACAGGCATAACAATAGTACTTATAATAATGATAATGCAAATAACGATAATTTCTATTGCGCCTTTAAAACTTTATAGCCAATTTTTAAAAAAAGATAAATAGATGATGATAAGCAAAACCACGCGGTTTTATGAATGATGATAGAGAGAAAGGTGGAGCAAGTTAGATAGAGAGTAATGAGATTAGATATACGATTTATGAACAGACCAATAAATGCAAGTCAATCTGCATTTAACAAATACATTTTATATTTATTTATTTTTTTTTAAATCGAACAAGTTTACGAAAATCGCAGTGTCTCTGACAGGGAATAAAAAAGAATAGAATAGCTGCAATTTTACACGCTTCTACTTCTAGCATCCACTTCAAAGAATTAGGAAGAACGCACATCACATTGACTACAATGTCAATGTAGTTTATTCTTCTTTCAGCTCCGGGAAGAAACAATAGAGTTCGTTCTACAAAAGATTTGAGATGCTCGGTAAACTTCTATTTCAAACATTTCTTTTAATTCACTACTAGATTCATCTACAACATTTAACAGTTCTTCAAAAATTAAAAAGTTTACAAGATTTCTTTTTTTTTTCATACAATTTTGCAGCTTTGTTAAGATATCTCAAGATACTTGCGAAATGCGACCATATCCGTTTCATCTTTCCATTCAAAGACAAGATTCACACCTTTTTAACTTAAAGTCTACTGTATAGTTTTCGACCAACAAAAAATCTGATGCCGCGGACTAGTATTAAACTGAGGTTTTATAACACGATTCACGGAGGCTGTATTTATTGACATCCTTCCCAGACACCGATCTCCTACAGACTACGACATGTGCATGAATTGCGTGTTTGTTTGTTCGTTTTTGTTGTAAGTTTTTATCTTTTAAAACAAATTGTAATCGCTAATATTGATATTTTTAAAAGATCTCTATATTTAAATAAAACACATGTAATTAACTAATTTAAGCTCCCATTCAATTTTATATAAATAATAAACAAGGCTCAATTCAAACTATCCCATGAGAAACGGTTATCTCTGTACTCATAATCATATTCATAATCATACTCACAATTTAATTGCCTGATTTCTTCTTTAATTCACTCATCCATTTTCATTACCTAAATTAATTCTTGGACACGGGGCTGGGTTTATTTTTATACCTTCAGAGCCATGTTGATCACAGGTGAGTGGATTTTAGTTACGTACATTAAAGTAGATCGATAAACGGGTGCAAGCACTGATAAGGTAACTTTGCCTTCGTTTACGAGCTAAGTGTCATTTTTGATATTTCAGTAATTAAACTTTTTTAATGTGTGTGTTTTTGTTTTTGTTTGTTTTTTTTCCTTTGATTTGTTTATTTGTTGCAGTTTTTTTTTTATTTTGTGTTTAAAATAACTTTATCTCATCTTCTCTCCAGATAGAGTTAAAAATAAATTATCTTCCCACATTAATCCCAGTAGGAAAATGAAAAAAAAAAGTGACAGGACTTGTGACAAGACTGACATTTGAAATCAAATATTCTAATAATCGGAAAAGACGAAATCTAACATTTATGGAAAAGTCAGAATACATATAAACATTAATTATGGTACTGGTTAGTGTTGAGGGTAGGAATGCGGTCCTCGAAAATGTCTATACAATCTACTCTTATTTGTTTAAAACGCTCCTCCTTTACAAAAGATTATTGGATAATACGCTTGTCCATGGTATATGTTTAGTCTTGCAATTTTTGTTATAGTTAAAATGTTTAAAAGGTGTTGGTTTTCCTGGTTTGATCACGCAACCCATTTCTTGCCATATTTTAGACATGAAGAACAAGAATTATGTTTTTGTTCTTGCATATGGAATTTATTTTTTAAAGTGTTTGTCTATAAAGGGTTCTAATAAATTATATTTATTTTGTATCTCCAAGTTATAATTAATTATTTTGTATTTTTACAATCTAATCATAAAAAAGTAACCAATCGTATCCAATAATGCAAGAGCATCCGGTGGTTCGCCTTCTCCGACTCTGACGATATTCTACAGTGTACTATGTTCATTTCCTTGGTGCCCTCATGTCCTCCCAGGGTAAACTAGCTAGCTTAGATAAAAGTGAAAACAGTGTTAACATAATTACCATAAGTACGCCCACTTAGAGGTAGGTGGCTCAGATACGACTACATGCATAAGCAAACATCATTACCATGGTTACTTTAGCACTTAGCCTGCGTCAAGTGACTAGCCAAACCCACGGTCCATTGCTCGCGGATCTCTTCTCGGCAGTCAAGGTTATTGATGAAGTTCTCCATTGCGCAATCTAAAAGCTGCTTATAAAATCTGCCGGGACAGGCGGAAGGTGATTTCAGAGGTGATGAAAAAAGGGGGTCAGAGGTTATGAGAAATAGAGGAGGTCAGAGTTAATGAGAAATAGAGGTGGTAAGAGATTATGAGAAATTTAATAGAGGAGGTCAGAGATAATGAGAGAGTGTTTTGGGGGTTATTTTAAATAAGGAATCTGAGTTTATTACATCAGAGGTTATCATGAACGTGAAGTCAGAGGTTATCATGAACGTGAAGTCAGAGAAACGTAGCCATAGTAATTTTACGAAAAAAGTTATTTATTTTGAAATATGGTCAAAATATGGATCCTTTGATGTATACATTGTGAGCCATGATACAGCAAGTGTTGATTTTAGAAATTTAGAGGAGAAATAGGCTAGCAGAAAGTATTACTATAGACAATAATTTGTTTCGTGACACCAGATAGAGCCAAAAGTGAAAGTATAAACAAAAGAATCTATCATTTTAAAGACCTGATACCATCGACACATATTGAAGAAAGTTATCACTTCACAAATAATTGTTTCATTAAATAATTTCTACCAGTTTATTTTGGCATATATTTGTCTATAGCAATAATCTATTAAGTCCTTTAAAAAAATCTGTAACTTTTGTGATTCTTGGCTTATAAAATATCCGTCTTATTTTTCCAATATCATTTTAATGCAATTGGTTTGTGAAGTTACGATGGCAAAAACTATATCCCGCCATGACCACCTTAGTGCTATTCCAATGGTTGGAGCATGACAAACCCAGGTTCCAGTTACGAGACTGTTGAGAAAAGTGGTCAAGACTTAAGAGATCATTATTATGGTCACGGTGCACGAATACTTAGTCCCAATACCCAAGCACAGAGAACGCATGTAACGGGTCCCCGCTCGGCTTGCATGAACTACGTTGGACACTGGCAAATGCGGTGACAAAAGCCAGCCCCACTAAAGTTCAGCGAATCCAGATTTTGAAATTAATCTAAGCTTAGTGCGACTGAAGGTTTTCATTCGAGATTGCTGGTAGATCCTCTCTGGAGGCGAAAACGGTCAGTGTCACTTTTGAAACTATAGGTGAAAACCCACCACGAGGAAAAGTAGTCCTTTAAATACATCACTAGGCACAGTAAGGAGCGTATTCAGACAGGGTCGATAAGCTAGCAAGAGATGGGTCAGCTCAACCTCAACCTGACCGGCTGATGACCCAGACCGTGGCTAAAAGTCAATTTCTGAGAGAAATAACTACAGGGATGGTATCAGGTAAAATAGCTATAAAAGTCTACAAGTGCACTCTGTGACCGACCAAGAGCGACTACTGGTGGGAAGTTGGACTAAGCAATGAGACGCTCATAACATGCATGAAAACTGAATATTGCCACATACAAATCTATCTGTTTAAGCTCAACATTAGAAAAGAACTGGCCTGGAGGAGACGGTGTTCAACGTGCTTCCCGCTTGATGAGGCTTGTCAGCGATAAAATGAACCGAGTCCTATCAGCCTAATGGCTCGACCCAAAACAGAATATAGATTCATTAGTTATGTCTATTATATATGAGCGATTTATAGTCAAAAATTTATTTTTACGTGTAATTTTTTTTATACTTACTCGCAAAGATCGCATTTCCCGGCCAATGTGATGCATTTCCTCACGTCACAGCCACTCATTACTTGGTCAACTCCTGTTGGAAGTAGGTCAGATAAAAGAGTTATTTATCTTATCCCCTGACATTGTCTACATCAACTCATAAAGTCGTAACAAACTTAATTTCTAGGTTACAGATTCAAAGCTTGACAGACCAGACAGTAGACATAACAGGGCTCATCGCATCAAACAACTTACAAAACACAGTGAGACACCAAACAGCTAAACTATAAACAGAAATCTTGACTACCCATGTTATCAGCCTTGAAGCAAACAAAAACCGAAGAAACACTTTTATAGATTTTCAAGGTCTGGGAAGAGTCTTCAGCTACACACACTTAGGAAGTAAGATATCAACCCGAGGACACTCAACAACTGAAATAAAAACATGTACAACCATATTATCCATCGCCTTCAAAAAAATCTCAAGCAAGTGTAGATCTGCAGCGCAAACATAATGGCTTTCTTGCTTATGTTTGTGAAAGCTGGAGGCAACCAAGCAAAGAGACCAACTATCGCTTTAAAAAAAAAGCAAATGCCTTGTAATAATATTACAATAGTGATCATTAAGTTTAAAGGCATCAGCAGGAGTAAGGGAACTTACAGAGAGGGTATATATGACAAATATCATAAAAATTAGTTATTAATCGGGAAAGTTTGAGCATATAAAATCCACAAGAATAAAAATCCTTTCGTGGTATTGTCAACATAATATTTTACATTGTGTGGTATCAGGCAAACAAAATCGCCTACCTCTGCTTTACACATACAAAGATAGTAATCGAGCTGCAACAAAAACAGAAATACACGGAAAAAACACAAATGTATCCTATCAGTGTGCTTGGCCCGAAAGGCAAACCAAGCAATAAATGACAACTTATTACATCTTCGACATTGTGTCCACACATCCCAGAGGACGCTACTCTGACGACACGATTCCAATCAAACACAATTATGACGTCACTATCATAGTTCACATTTACTAATCGAGTACATGACATGTCTGACATTTGCCTCGTCATGATATTCAACACACAACTCACCTGCAGTTATTAATATTATGACCAGCAACAATCCTCCCAGTGGCGTAGCTAGAGCTTTTGCCGCCCGGGGCGGTCTCCAATTTGCCGCCCTTTTAGGGGAGTCCATAAATGACGTCACACATGCACGTCACACATGTGGGGGGGAGAGGGTATCACGCATTTCAAGTCACATAACAACACGCAAATTTAAAGAAAATTTCCACCTAAATATGTGATTACCGAAACTTAATTTAATAAGGTTTACATGGTTTACACGTGTTACGATATTAGAGTGCAGCCTTACACTAAAAAATATTTAAATGACAAAAAATAAATCGGAAATATGCTCATTTTCAAATAGAAAATACGGCTTTTATGGGGGGGAGAGCTTTGTGGTGTCACATTGAAGAAGGGGTCTAAGTTTTTGTGACGACGTGTGATCAGGGGGAGGGGGGCAGGGGGTAAATTATCAACCAAAACCGCATGCCGTCAATTGAAAAAGGCCACTTAAGTCAATCGTAGGATGGTTTATACAAATTAATAAACATTAATAAATAATTGTAATTGAAAAGATGTACATTGTAAAAGTAAATGGTGTGGAACATGTTAACCATTCTATTGCATATTTATGTAAGCATTAATAAAATATGCCAAATAAGATAATATACCTATAAGTACACATTTTTAAAAATACAATATGCTTTTGTTAGAGGCCACAAGAAATTTATTGAGGTCGCAGGCCCCCTACCCCCAAATGAGACAAAAACATATTCCAAATTTACACCCAAAATTATGAACAATTAATTTGCTTTTATTTTTTTATCTATAAATATATGATCTTATTTTATAAACAAAGAAATTGTATACATTAGTGTGTTTATATATTTATACATTTACTTACCTAAATTTCATAATAGAAATATCGTGTATTATGTTATCAAAATTTAAATTATTTGTAATATCTTGTTCTATCTTTAGATAATATTGCAAGATTTTGTAGTTTTAAATAACTAAATGTGGAACGAAGATAGGACCAAATTTTTTTATCAACTGCAGTTTAGAGAAGCTCATTTCCCAACTAGATATACTGTTTGCGATTGTTCAAAGCATTCTTAGCCAAATTATAATGTTGGGTAAAGAATTTTCCAATCTGTGCTATTTAATATATTTTAATAGATCAAGGGGACATCCCCACCCTGTTTTTTAACATAATGCCTCTTCTTGTAGTGTAGGCAAAACCTCGGCTGATTTTAGGCCACCGCCACCTATGCGGCCGCAGTGGGTTCACGCTTTCATAGGCGCCAGCTATCTTAGTTTTCACTTATTACCCTTATTATTTACCTTATCCCTACCCAAAATATGCCCCGCGCATCCATTTTCGCATTCTAACCTGCATAAGGCCCCGCAATAGCAAAGACTGGCCCAGACTGTGTACAGCAATGAAAAACCTGGACCTTTTTTCGTTCAATTTGAACTGTTTTTGTCAATGGTAATAAATAAATCTATTTGATGGTAACTTTTTTCAATTAGTAGATTACATGGTATTATACACGGATATTTTTCTTGCAAGGACATGAAACTCATCAGCGCGTTCTATTATTTTCTTTTATAATTGCATCTATGGATAAAAACATTTCTCGTTGTACGTCTTGCTCTAAAGATAGAACCCCGTCTTCTGAATTTTCTCCACCCATACTTATTTTGCTTCCAGCACGGCGTTCAGTTGATATCCCCAACTTTCTAGAATATATAACAGCATTCTGTATTAGCACATAACTTTGTTCCATGAAATGGGTTGGCATTATTTATTTTAAAGAAAACGGGTTCCCATAAATTGAGATACTATAGAAAGGAAAACTATTGCATTGAATTGAGTAAAGTTCCAGCATCTGATCTCGTTTTACTAGAAGGTGTCAATTTTTTCAAAGAGGTATGAAATTTTTCAATATGCCGTTTTCGAAATTATTTATTTTATAACGATATGTATTAATGGATAAATTTGAATATTTTCATGCTCTTGCGCTAAATTTTAATAATTTTCCATAAAATAGAAAAAATCAAATTATTTACACATGGTTTAATTGGATACACGTAGCATTTTTAATGAATAACAATATTTTAATGAACAAAAAAAAAGTATGTGTAGACTACTACTTTAATGCAATAAAAACAAATTACATTAAATCTTTTACTAAGTTACCTGAAGATTATTTTCTAAAACTGAATCAGTAATGTTAATTACTACTTGCAAGTTAAACACAATATTTGAACCACCAAGTCATGTAGGTAGATCTACTTGTTAGCGCATCATTCTGCACATGTCGAAAATCCACACCAAAATTTTCGTGGTGATATTAATAGTAGATCTACATATTATTAGGCCCAGCGGTGATGTGTTGTTTTTTTGTGCAGTTTTCTTATAATAGCGTCATTTGTGACGCATACCGATTAATTTTCCAAAGAAATCAATTCCTTTTTTTTAGCGATTTTTTATTTTTGAACGGGTTTGCGTTAGTTATAACTATCACTATGTAATTAAACAGATGTTGCGTGAATCCGCTAATTAAGATTATTCGAAATTAAGAGTATTTTTGTTTCATCTTGGTTTCCCACTTCTAAAGAAAAAGGGTGGTTGTCGGAAATGACTCTAGTTTTCAAATTAATGCCCACAAATGCCGCCCTTTAGATGAGTGCCGCCCGGGGCGGATCGCCCCTTCCGCCCCGCCCCCCTAGCTACGCAACTGATTCCTCCAGTTGACGTCACTTTGCGAGTGTCTAAATATAGATTGAAACAAACGAATTCGCGATCACGTGATAATATGGTGCCAGGCTTCGTGGTCGCTCCCCACTCTAGCATTGAAATCTCCTAGGAGATAGATTGCCTCGTCTTTGTGGATGCCGGCTATTGCCTGGTCTAACGCTCCATAGAACTGGTCCTTCTCTTCCGGAGTTGAATAGAGTGTTGGGGCATACACACTAAGAATGGTGTCAGTTATTAACCTGTTATTTAATTATGTAATAAGAAATTTATTTTAAAAATATGTGTAAGTATTATTAACACTTTTTTTCTCAAGATCCTATAAAATCACCACCAAGAAAATATTTTCGAATTTCTTTCACGTTATTCTTGTATATGTTTAGCTTATTATTTAGGACAAATTTAAAACTTAACACCTGTAACAAAAAGAATTATATGATAATACAGCTGTGGGTGCGTCCAATGTACTAAAGAGGTTATTTGTTTAACTTAATGGAAATCTATTGTCGCGTGCAGGTGATGTGTCAATTAAATAACCTAGATATCAAATTTAAATACAAAATTTTTGCATAAAGAAATAAGTTAGGGTTATATGGAAACATTTTGAATTTTAAAAAAAAATATAGTTTTCAGTTTCACATCAATATCGCATTCAAAATAAAATAGTTTTATTTAATCATTTATAAAGTCTGAAGACCCAGAAATGAGCATTACAAAAAAAATTGTAAATAGCAGATGGTATGCTGCTCAGTTTTTATCTTTTAAAAAAAAGACATAAGCTTCGAATGTGGCATGAGCCATTGCCGAGATGTGAAGGTAATTTTAAGGTCGATTAGCCCCATGTTAAGTTATATTTTAAATGTTACATAATAATTTGTTTCACTTGATGTGGATTTTGAGGTCAGAAGTAATAAATTTTTCAAAATCTTTTGTATCTCTACCACTTTTCAACACATGCTCAATTTAATAGAAAAAATTCAAATGTTAGTTTGGATTTGGTATTTATATATTTTTAAGTGTTTCTTATTGTTTATTATAAGACTTCATTAATGATGTAAAATTTCATCCATGAAGTTTTGTATGTTAAACATGTCGTATATTGCTGGTATTATTAATGTTGATTAAGAATTATATGTTTCTTTTACAATCTATGTAAATAGGGGATTGTATGTGTATTAATCAATATATATAGCTAAAGAAGTGTATAATATTATACTTGTACCATCTGTGTAGAATAGAAGGCGTATGTTGATAAACACACAAAAAATATTGTGAAGATAACTCAAATACGTTAAGAAGTTACATATTTTGATTATTTTTAAAATAACTAGAATTCGATTACAATATTTGACTTTAATATCAATACATGCATTAACATTTATCACTGTTATTGCATAGAATTAACAAAAAATGTATGACAAACATGAATATAGCGGATCATATGTTCAGATGGTGAATTAAGAGTAAGGCAACATCAACATAGGGCATCACGTCTCTATGATAACAACACTTGAAGGCGCAGCCATTTATCAACATTTCAAATTATAAATATTTCAAATTTAGAACCATGAAATACAGAAATCTCCTTAAAAATTCAAACTTAATATAATATATATAAACATGAAACTTACTACATTTCTGAACAGTCAATAAGACTGTTAACATTCATGTGAGATTCAAATGTAAATAATCAGTGATTGTATGGAAATTTTACACAACAAACTTTCTTGCACACCAAATATCGGTGCACAAACCTTCTGCTCTGTCCACAAAAATTTCAGAAATGCCCTTCAAATGTCTTTTCATTCATATTATATATCATGAACCCTTAAGGATCTTGAAACTAACAGTTAATCTCATCCTAATACAAGGTCTTCACATGTTCTAACAAGCCTCCGCTATTCTCATCCGAACTTCCAAAGGTCTTTGAAAGTGTCACCCAGTCATATCGGAGTTACAGAAGACCAAAGAAACTGCTATGATCTCTTCCAACAAGCTCAACAAGAGGTTAACAATAGGTCACTGAGGTCATGACCCGGATTGGGTTTTCGGTAAATACCCCCGGATGGAGCCCTGGATTGCCGGACGCTGGGCAGGAGGCCCCTCTCTTAGTTGAACCGGAACCGTCTGTTGATAGAATAACATTTTAGGTTACTTCCAACTCAACATGATTATATGGAAAAAAGGACGCTAAGGTGAATGTATTCGGTACGGTTCACAACATGTGGTATAATCATTTGAATTGGGTCGATGCAAAACTGTTTTCCTTTACTAAAATATGACATTTGGCTCAGTAAGACATGTCAATACGTTTAATTTATTTTAAAATGTCATAACATCTACATTCCTACTTTTTAGAGAAACGCTATGGAACACTTCAGCTAAATTTGATTTGTTCTTTACTAAGTTAATCGAATGGGGTTTTAATTTTATGTTAATGAAACTATTTTATAGCCAATGAGTTGTTGTTTTTTTTAACGATAAAAATTTAAGGGACTAAAATTCATACAATTCCAGTTCAAAGAGTTGTCTTACCTGCAGGACCTTACTCTCGTCAATGTTGACGTTGATCCATGTGTACAGAGGCAGACGTTTGATGGACGTCGTGTTGTAGACCACAGAGTTAAGACCGTCTACGTCTTGACGCTGTCTAGCCATTTTGAAAATCTGCCTCCTACAGATTTTAAAAAAAAATCGATACAATTCTGAAGATACAATGCTTAGTTGCTGTTATATATCTGACGGTGAACTTCTATTTATTTATTGTTTACCCTTACACAGCGCGGTATATTTGTGTTGCCAGGTTTTGACTTTGTCCGTGTCGATCGCATTCGCTATCCATGATAAATAAGATATCAGATGGCTAAAAATGTAAATTGGCATGACGCTTCAACGTCAATAAAAGTTTCTAAATCATCAAATCTGGGGAGATGAAAAGCTAAACTCTACCGAAATGTTCACAAACTCGATAACTTCGTAAATCGATTTTTAAGGGGGTGGGGTGGGGAGGGGTGGGGAAGGGTTCTTTTGAATTCGACTTAGAGATGTCCGACTGTATTTGGTAGAAATGTTACATTCACACACAAAAACTAGTGATTAGATACATCTCACGCACTCCCTAATAAATAAAGGGAAGTATGTTACTTTTCTTTAGCATAGATCCATATCAATGATCAGCATGAAATCACCTGCTTCGATGTCATTTACCTGTTAAACCATATCACAATCATAGCACCTACAACGGTGTAAAACTATTTTCAGACCTAACTAACTGGAAACTTGCGTAGTTTTATATGGATTGAGACTTTTTTATATAAAACATTCATATTATATCAGCGATATCTAGTCGGACCTTTAAGGTGTAAAAGGTGTGCGGAAAAAGAGTACATTAGAGCAGCTTTGTGCTCGCAGTTGAGCCCCTAGGGGTGCGGTGGGAACGGGCCGCATTAGTTGACAATTGTACAATTCTGAATTTTCCCGTTATTTGGTGCTGGAAGACTCAAAGGAGTTCTATGGGGTAGTTGGTGAGGGGATTACATCATGAAAACAACCCCTTGTGACGCATCGCATCTGTGTTAATCATAGCTGTGTACACAGTTTACAGATATGTGTACACGGTTAACAGAAATGTGTACGAGATTATCAGAGCTGTATTAAAGGACGATACATCTTCTCTAAAGTTTAAATTTGGCTCAAAAAATTATCATGCAACTTCAATTAGATTATGGGCTCGGTCACTTCTTTGTACAGGGTGTATAGGGTGTATAGGGTGTATATTTATTCCTCGGTATTTGAAACAAGTAACCCGATAGTTTCCAGCGTAGCCATAATCATACATCGCCGATTTCTCCCCTGCTCTTATTGATTTCACAGGTTTGCCAATTACTGGCGTTGATTCTCACCACACATAAACTATTGCTCAAACTTCATTTCTCTTTATGTACGTCTTTTCATTTTTTTTTCTTTTGAAACTCAAAACAATGTCTCAAATCATAGAAATTGATGATTATTGCGTCCTCCGTATGCTTAAAAGAAACACTTGTAGTAACTGCTACACATGACCTTACTGTATCATATGTACAAACTGTTTCATTGTACTATATCATAGGTACTAACTGTTGCATATGAGCTAACTTTAAAACGATGGATGTTACAAATTTGCTGTTACAGATTTGCCAATTGTAACACATGTGCTAACTGTAATACATGTGCTAAATGTTATGAACGTGCTCACTAAAACACAAATTAACATTACAATATTTGTGCTCATTGTAATGTGCATGTGCTAAATGTAAATAACATTCACTGAATTAAACACACCGGTGCTCATTGTGACACACACGTGTTCACGGTAAACACACATGTGCTCACTTTATCACATGTGCTCACTGTAACACACATGTACCCACTGTAACACATATTTGCACACTGTAACACATATTTGCACACTGTAACACATATGTGCCCATTGTAACATATATTTGCTCACGGTAACACACACGTGCTCACTGTAACACATGAGCTCATTGTAACACACATGTGCTCACTGTAACACATGTGCTCACTGTAACACACGTGCTCACTGCAACACACATGTGCCCACTGTAACACACATCTTCCCACTTTTACACACATATGTTCACTGTAACACACGTGTTTTTAACTGAAACACATATCCCCACTGTAACACACATGTAACATGTAACATGTAACACGTATGCTTCCTGTAATACAAATGCCCTCAATGTAACACACTGACCTTTTATTGTTGACCTCCCATCCTGCCTCTTTCTGGTTGTGTTTGACCATGTAGTAAACCGCCGTCCCTGGTGACTTTCTCGACATCTTGTATTGTTTGTTTAGAATCCTGAAAAAGATCACGTGATACTTAGTTTGCTGTCTCGTACTATTAATACAACTCCTCTCTATTCGTCTCTTAGCTTACTTTCCCCCCTGACCGTCTCTCTCTCAATTTCTCTCTAATCCAACTCTACTTTTTCCATGTCTCTATCCCTATTTTGACCTCTCTCTCTCTCTCTCTCTCCCTCTCTCTCTCTCTCTCTCTC
>MUZC01004738.1:241767-301086 GCA_002072015.1 Radix auricularia | reverse complement strand
TCTCTCTCTCTCTCTCTCTGTCATCTCTCTCTCTCTCTCTCTCTCTCTCTCTCTGTCATCTCTTTCTCTGTCATCTCTCTCTCTGTCATCTCTCTCTCTGTCATCTCTCTCTCTGTCAATTCTCTCTCTGTCATCTCTCTCTCTGTCATCTCTCTCTCTGTCATCTCTCTCTCTGTCATCTCTCTCTCTGTCATCTCTCTCTCTCTCTCTCTGTCATCTCTCTCTCTCTCTCTCTCTCTCTCTGTCATCTCTCTCTTTCTTCTCTCTGTATTCTCTCTCTCTGTCTTCTCTCTCCGTTTCCTCTCTCTCTCTCTTTGTCTTCTATCTCTTTCTTCTCTCTCTCTGTCTTCTCTCTCTTTATCTTCTCTCTCTTTGTCTTCTCTCTCTGTGTCTTCTCTCTCTTTCTTCTCTCTCTCTCTCTTTGTCCTCTCTCTCTCTGTGTTTTCTCTCTCTTTCTTCTCTCTCTTTCTCTTCTCTCTCTCTTTGTCTTTTCTCTCTCTGACTTCTCTCTCTTTATCTTCTCTCTCAGTCTCCTCTCCCTTGCGTCTGTCTGTCTTGTCTCTCTGACTTCTCTCTCTTTGTCTTCTATCTCTTTCTTCTCTCTCTTTATCTTATCTCTCTGTCTCCTCTCCCTTTCATCTGTCTGTCTTGTCTCTCTTACTTCTCTCTCTTTATCTTCTCTCCCTGTATCCTCTCCCTTTTATCTATCTGTCTTCTCTCTCTGTCTGTCTTTCTCTTTCACTTTCTCACTCTCTCTCCCTCCCTCTCTGACTTTTCCTTCTTTTACTCATCATATCAACACCTGGCACGTCACCATTCGGTCCTCCTAACCCTTCCCACCTCTCTCTGAGATCATCGTCCTCCGCCCCCCAGCCGAAGTACATGTTGGAGGCGCCGTTGATTCTCTGGAACTGTTCCCTGGTGAAGGCCGTGACCCCTCCAAACAGTCCACTGTATGGCAGTCTAAAACAGATCAAGAGTGGCAGAATTGAAAATATTATAATGGAGATAAGCAAAGATGCGGAGATTTTTGTTTGGTTGATTTCACAATGTAAAGTTAATTTAGTTATTCTTCAAATAAGATAAAAGTTAAGTTAATCAGCATCATTAGTCGGATCAGAAATTAAAAATATATATTACTTTAAAAAGAACTAATTTTTAAATTGTTAATGTTGGAACACCTTGTTCCTTAATAATTTACTATCGCCTGCCAGTGGGTAGGGTAATGTTTTCATATGATACGCTATATAAATAGTATAAATAGTAATGGAGTAATATACTAGTGATCTATGCACGATTTTAAATAGGTAAACGCAAAAACTTACCTTTAATTAATTAGATATAGAAAAAGAAACACACGTGTGAAACAAATGATGATATTATTAGACAGTAGTGTAATTAATAACATCTAACACAGGGGTCGGCAATCTTTTAGGAGGAAGAGGCAAAATTTATAATGTACAACATTTCCAGTTTCTTTATAAAGACACTAACATGAATTTGAAGGGAAAAAAATATTTCTGCTCGCGAGACGCGGGTTGCCGACCCCTGATCTAACATGCTATCTGCGTCAGTTTTGTCTCATTCTAAAATATGTATGACGAAAATACTGCATATTCCGTACTTGAATTTAAACTTGTCAATGGACACCCCGAAGTGGGTTGGGTTCTTCCCGTCGCACCTGTACAGGTTCCTGTCGTCTGCTGGGACCATGTCCACGTCATGCAGGATGAAGCACGTGAAGTTTCCCAGCTTAAGGGCCTCTAGGAACCCAGCGTTGAAAAGAAGACCTTTATTGAACGTCTCCGGTGGCTCCTGGAAAGAGGATATTGGGCCCGGGGAGGAGGGTTGGGCGCGGTCAATAAATTATCAGGCCTTAAAAGACAGAGGAGGAGATATGTTAGGTAAACATGGTAGTGGTATTTGTCATTAATTCATCAGGCTTTAAGAAGGGGCAGGAGATCTGTAAGGTAAACAGACGGTTGGCATGTATGTGTCATTAAAGCGACTTACTCTATGAACGGGTTAAAACTCTAAATCGTGGAATTTGTTTGAATTTTTTCGTACGGAAACCTCCTGATTGTTCATGTTAAGTCAGTTATACCCACGGTGCAAAGTTTAGACATTGCCCATATACGCCGGGCGCATTGCGATTTCGCTGAGAATTCAAAAAAAAACATCCGAAATACTTAACATCACAATTTTTTACATGAATTCGGTCGGTATCTTCTTGAAATGTCATCATATGCTTTATATTTGGTAAGGGATATAATTTATGTATTACTTAAAGATAACCAGTTATTTTTCTTATTTCCCTTTAATGATCAATAAATTTAATAATTCATGAGTGATAATGTACCATAGTCCATATAGTAGATTGTTTGTTACCCATGGTTAAGGTTTTGTGTAAATCTGTTTTGTGGCCTGTATTCAAACGACTTTTAAAAAATTAGATATACACTAAGAAAAATAAATAAAACCAAAATTATTTTTCACCATAAATAATAAAGAGCGTGAATGTAAGTAACTACTGTAATATTGAATATTTAAAAGATCAACCTATAATATCTTTTTTTTATTAAATTCTCAATTAATTAACACAAGATTTTTTAACTTGATGTGATTACGACCCAATCAGATTTTACTAACAATGACCACAAAATTTAATTTTGTCCTTAAAAAGCCCGACTTATGCCAGTAAATGTGCCACCATGAACAGTGCCCGATTAATGTGCCATGTTGAGCAATACTGTGCTATGCTAACCAATGCCTGACTGATGCCCATAATTGTGCCACGTTAACCAATGCCTGACTGATGCCCATAACACTGTGCCACATTAACCAATGCCCGGCTGATGCCCATACCTGTGCCACAATGAACAGCGTGAAGGCCACTTTCTGCCTCTTTAACATAGGAAGCAAAACCGGAAGTAGTATGTGCAGGTGGTGCCAGCGGTCTCTGTAAGGAATAATGATGGCCGTCTTCTCGTCTGCCACACAGTCCGTTGGTTCGTAAATCCCGCCGGTTTGTATTTCCGGTATGAGGCGAAGAATGTTCTCCTGAGATTCTTCTTTCATGGGTGGCTGAAATCTGCCAACTGGAAGAGGAGATAAAATGAGTATATTAATCATTGTTCCTTTTTGCAAATCGTTAATATGTATGGTATCTTTATATATATATATTACATACACACATAATTATATATATCTATAATCTCTATCAATCTTTCTATCTTTCGCTCTATCGTCTATCTATCCATCTTTCAATCCATCTATCTATCCATAAAACCATCTATAACCTATACAAAAATTTACATATCCATCATAATCTATCCATCTATCTATTCTTCTATCTATGCAGACATCGATCCATCCATCATTTATCATCTATCCACAGCTCTGGGGATACAGCAAATAATATCATGAGGCTCACAAAACGCTTTGTTTATATTGATCCAGTTATTAGCTCTCTGGTTTGCTGAAATTTTCAACAAAAAAAAGATAAACTACAAAATCATGTATGTCCTCAATGAAGATTACTGTGCCGTTGCCCTAGTGAACCTTCTGGCTGTCACCGTTATTGCTTCCTCTTTTGTTTTTAAATTACTACCTCTAACGAAACGAAATCAACCAGAAGCGATCTAGTGCTCGAATCGTTTCTAAAAAAAAAAACACACACACACACACATACACAACCACACACACACAGCCACATAGACAAATACACACACAGAGAAACAAAAAAAACGGCACCACTCTTTTGGAATTTTCTATCCATCTTTTTTAACAATTAAATACTTTAAAACTATTCTTTTTTTTTCCAAAAAAGACTGAAGACTTTTTAAAAAAATTATATCGACTTGGATTGAATTCACTGTTGCTAGGGGGTGGGGTGGGGCATTCATCTTATCTTTTAATAATCACTAACTCTCTCACTTGCACTTTCTCTTTTTGTCTTAACTATTATTTATTTATCAATTTTATCAATCTTTACCAAACTTTTGGTTCATGTGCAAAACATTAAACTCTTGTGCAAAATTTTACATACATCTAAAACACATATATTATTCGGAACTCTAAACTGCTGCGTGGTGTCTGGTAGATGGTGGTGCGGCCGCGCAGCCAAGGGGCATATCGGTTGAGATTAGTATAAACCAAGGTGAAGTGAATGATGTATGGTGATATATTGTATAGTGTATAGAGTGACCTGTCGTAAAGACAGTATACAGTGACGTGTGGGTTATTGCGACATATGAGGTACGGTGACGTAGAATAGAGCGTCGTCTCTAAGTTATTCGTTGAATGAAAGTTGGTGTCGATGTTACATGCACATAGAAAACAAATGAACTATGTATATAAAGAATGGTGATTGTTGACACGTTCAACGAAGTATCTGTTGGTAGTAATGTCACACACATAATAACTGAACTCACTCTATCTCATCACTGAACTCACTCGATCTAATTACTGAACTCACTCGATCTAATTACTGAACTCACTCGATCTAATCACTGAACTCACTCGATCTAATTACTGAACTCACTCTATCTCATCACTGAACTCACTCGATCTAATTACTGAACTCACTCGATCTAATCACTGAACTCACTGGATCTAATCACTGAACTCAATCGATCTAATTACTGAACTCACTCGATCTAATCACTGAACTCAATCGATCTAATCACTGAACTCAATCGATCTAATTACTGAACGCAATCGATCTAGTTACTGAACTCACTCGATCTAATTACTGAACTCACTCGATCTAATCACTGAACCCACTGGATCTAATTACTGAACTCACTCGATCTAATCACTGAACTCACTCGATCTAATCACTGAACTCAATCGATCTAATCACTGAACTCAATCGATCTTATTACTGAACTCAATCGATCTAATTACTGAACTCACTCGATCTAATCACTGAACTTACTCGATCTAATCACTGAACTCAATCGATCTAATTACTGAACTCAATCGATCTAATTACTGAACTCACTCGATCTAATCACTGAACTCACTCGATCTAATCACTGAACTCAATCGATCTAATCACTGAACTTACTCGATCTAATCACTGAACTCAATCGATCTAATTACTGAACTCAATCGATCTAATTACTGAACTCAATCGATCTAATCACTGAACTCACTCGATCTAATCACTGAACTCACTTGACCTAATTAATGAACTCACCTAACTGATTGAGTTTAACCTCAGAACACGCAGTCTTCCGGGCCACCTGTGTACTATTTAACGTTGTAGCTGGTCCTTGAGTAGAAGCTGGTGCTGGTGCTGGTGCTATGGGTGTTTGTGCTTTTGTGGAATTCGGCTGTGTTGCGGATATTAGATTCCTGACAATGGCAGGAGATTCTTCAATTATCACAGTCATGTTGTTCATCTCAGCTACTTCCCCCGGTTTCTTGGTTTGTTCTTTGACTGCATTCCTCTTAACGGGAGAATCGGAAGTCGAATTTCGTATGGACGGAATCATGTTTTTCAGGGGCGATTCCTTGGCAGTTCGTGCATCCACAGGGGGAGCCCGTGTGTTTGACGAACCATAGTCTAGATTTAAAGTCTCGTTATTTAATTTCAGTGAACTCTCCTCGCCATCACCTACCAGAACACCCACTTCCGTATCCGCGTTACTTCCATCATTAGACCAGTTCATGATTACATCATTCGAATATCCGTCATCCGATCCAGGGAGACTTCGATTATCCGGAACATTAAATGGAAACGGATTGACCAATCCGAACTGGTCACTAATGCTGCCACCGCGGAGCGACTGGGCGACTGTCTGAAGCCACCTTGACCTCACGTGGTGGCTTATCTCCCCTATGTTGATCAGCATGGTCAGCGCGAGCGCTAGGCCGACCATCCAGTAGACTTTGGACTTGGGTAGAACTCGACAGCTCCTCTTCCGGAACCTGTGACAGCAGATGAAATCTGAGGAATAAAAGAAACATATCAATAAATCAGTAAAGCTGCTAAAGCCTAAAGTTTATCTATTTGGCTTCGCATAGGGCGGCACGCGCTAAGGCGTCGATGTGTGAAAATCACAGTGACTGTGGATTTAAAAATGTTAAATGACCGATAAGTTTCAAACTCATTGCGGAAACGTTTGTTGTTTTTTTATGTTCTGTCAGGCTAACTCATACCCTGTTTACATGTTTTCCATCAACTCAGGGGCGGATTAAGACTCCACGGGGCCCCGGGCTGCAATCAAACGGGGGCCCTAGCCCTAACCAGCCAGCGTCCTTTAAAATAAAATGATTGTTAACAGCTAATATATGACTGTAATTTAATATTAATCATGAAAAAAAAACGAACACGAAGAAATAACTGTTTGAAGTGTTTGCGGTATGTTACAATTGAGTGTGAAAAGAAAAATGAAATTACCGACTGATTGGAATCGAACCCGACACTGGTTGCATCACGCGCCTGTGCACTCTTCACACGGCCAGTGGAACTTGTCTAATGTAAGAAATTTTAAAAATATAGACTATATTTTATACTTTGTTCTCTAAGTGAGGCAATTAAATCAAGTTTTATCGATTATTAAGACTGAATCGCAAACAGTTGTATAGACAGTATAGATAATATTTTTTTTTAATTTTAATATATTAGCAAGGGTTCGTGCAAACATCTGTACACTTTTATCATAAAATATAAAAACTTTGGGGGCCCCCAAACCGTCGGGGGCCCCCGGGTTTAGCCCGCTCAGCCCCCCCCCCCTTAATCCGCCAAAGCATCAACTAATCTATAAGCCTGATTGAAGTCTCACCCAAATTTTTTTCACTACTCAAATTTTAGAAGTGACTTCCTCCCCCCCCCCTCCCACCGCCCTCGTTTTTTTCCTTGTATAAAAATCTCTTTGTTTCAATGTCATGTTATTACTAGCTTGTTTTTGGTGGGCTTTTGTTTGTTTGTTTGTTTGTTTTGATTTTTTTTTCTTTTGGAAAGGGGAAGAATTTAAAACATGTTATTATGGAAGGTGTATTAAAATTGAAATCAGTTGTCTTTAAGTCAGTAGCTATAAATTACCGGGGAAGGGCGAATGTGCGTGTTCCATTGGTATTTAATTATCATTTCAAAACTTTTTGATTCCCATGCTTTAAAGATCGGTTGGCGGCTTAACATTGTTAGAAATTTTAAAAGCCGAGTTTATAATTTTGGCGAAACAATGTCATTTGATGAAGCGGATATGAAAATTAAACGGAAGATTTCACGTATTCATCGCCTAGATAACGAGTAGATCTACATTTTTTCAATATCAATAAAGAGTCCGTTAATGGTTCATTAAAGAAATCTACCAACATAGACAGACAAATTTAAAATACGTCTGATAAAGATCTTGATACTAATATATTCTTTTTATCGTTGATTAGTGATGTGAAGTAGATGTTACATACGTTTGTAACAAGAAAGAATAATAGCACTGGAGCTATGTGCATAGAATCTACGAACTTTCATAGTCTATGGAACTCATTAAGTAAAGCATTCTCATATCTTATATATTACAGACGCTCCTTCTGTGCTGAAGATTTATGCGTCTTACGTTTATTTATTGAAAACAAAATAAAAATGGTAGCTTCACACAAAAATCTGACAGTTGTAGCAGTCATTTAATAATATGTACAGCTCCACCACGGGAGCCGTGTTGCAGCATGAACACGGCTCCAACGGCCAATGTCACGTGGTAGGCGTGCCTGCCCCAGGGCTACATAAAGGGAGCGTCATGCTCTATCCCTGATTTACACGTAGGTTATAACCCCATGTAGTGGACAGGTAAGCAGGGGCTTTCGGGGGGGGGGGGGTAATTACGTGTTATTTAGGAAGCCCCTCACCCCATCAAATTAGTTTTTTTAAGTAATAATAATTATCAGCCTTCTTTTTTTCTTTTACGTGGAGACAGGGAGAGGGATTCCATCTAAAAGTTTACATTCACCTTTTGTTACCGCTGCCCTGGCCGGACACGCAGACAAAGGCATTTTCTTCGTGTCTTAAAAGTATTTCATCCGTGAGTTATTGTTGGTTTGGTGGCTCCAGACATTTGAAGTCAATCTTGCGCATGACGTCAACATGGGTTTGCTGGCCTGACTTATTAGCCTCAAACCCAGGCAGAAAATGGTCGCCACGGCTTTATTGTGACTACATCATTTCTCACTTTTCGGGGTTGTGTAGTCTCTTCCGGTAATGACGTCACCTTGTTGTCTTATTGCAGTTTCTGGGTTGTGTTTGAATGCGGTTGTTTGTTATTCTCGTTTGAAAAATGAATGTTTACTGGTAAGGAGCCGTCAATAAAGTACGTCACGTTATAGTAGATCATTTTTGCCCCTCCCTCCCCCTGTCACAAACTGTCACAAATCTCAGCCCGCCCCCCCCCCAACTAAGTACGTCACGCTTGCGAATGTTTTTTATTAACAAATAATTCAAACTTTATCCAAAACACACGTGACGTCACACATCGCCAAACCCCCTCACCCTGTCATACTTTCTTACACCCCCTCCCCCCTCCGAAGCGTGGCGTACTTTATGAACGAGCGCTAAAACGGCAGTCCATAAATGACGTCACGCGATTTTCGCAGATTTGACACCCTTTCCATATCCCTCATCGTCACGAAAACTTAAATACAAAGTTTTGCCCCCTCTCTTAAAAGCCGTATTTTCTTTTTGAAAATTGCCATATTTCAAGTTAAAAAATAAATTGCAAGCAGTCAAATATTTAAGTCATGCTTGTATTTAAAGTTGTGACTTCTGTTGCAACGTCACATTTCCTAAACACCTCCCGCCCCCTCGTCACACATAGTCACAAATTCATGATCCCTCTCCCCCCCACCCCTGGCATCCTGACGCCATTATGGACGGCCCCAAATATTTTCAAGAATACAACATTGTAATGTTAGGATCTTAAAGGGGGGGTGGGGGAGGCACGTCTAGAAATATTTGGGCCCCACAAGATTAAGTAAGCGTGAACCCATCTGTGTTGTTTGATAACAATATCAAGTTCTTTTGTTTGTTTGTTTTTTTAATCAACCGTAAATTTGCTCAGTAGTGTTGGTGTCCCGAATCAGAGCCTTGTCTTTGTGTGCCCCTCCCCCACTGTTCCTTCCTGGCGACGGGCCTCAAATTAGGGGCTGGCCCGCAGAGACTGTGCGGTACGTAATTACAAATCGTTATTTTCTCTGTGCTAATCCACCGCAGGAAAAAATTATGTTTGGTCTAGCCTGAAAGTCACGAAAAAATTATGTTTGGTCTGTCCCTGAAAGTCACGAAAAAATTATGTTTGGTCTGTACCTGAAAGTCACGAAAAAATTATGTTTGGTCTGTACCTGAAAGTCACGAAAAAAATTAAAGCAGACTTCCTTTACTTCATGTAGCTGCAGACAAACTTAAAGATTTGTTGTATGGCATTAAAGGCTCTAAAAAAATGTCTTGTGTGGTTTACAAATATAATCATGATGGCTCTCTAGGTCTTTAAGAGTTATTAATATCAGACGGACTGGGAAGGGGGTAGGGAGCATAACATGGTACACGTATAAAATTTGTTTAAGGATTTCTTAGGCTTCAGATATTTCTTAGTGTTCGGGATCTTCAAAATATCTTTAAATTTCTAAATGATTTTTGGATTTTAGGATCGTTTTAAAATTTTAGGATTTGTACCTAAATTCATGATGTCACTAGAATATCAGGATTTCCATATACTTTAAGAATCTCTAAATAATTTCAGAATCTACTTAGATTCTTATGATCCATATAATCTGGCAAACATTAGGATTTCTTTGTTATTCAGAAAGCCTGCCAAAATCTGATCTCTGTAGAATTTAAGATCCTATGCAATTGAGGACATCTGTGATTCTTATGAGATCTTTAAGAACGTTTTTGAACTAAATAATTGGTGTCTCTTAATATGCGAATATTTTATGTCATTATTTGGGATCATTGAAAACTGCGGGATATGTTTCAAGTCATGACATGCCACAATTTGTAAATTGTAACCCTTAAGTGAGTGACAAATGTCTTTAAGTTCCATATTTTAATGCTACCTCAAATGCTCTAAGAATTATTAGTTCATGGGCAAAGTTTAAAAAACTCGTGTGCAAGGTTGCACAGCATCTTTTTTTTTTCTTAGTATTTTTTAAAATTTCCTGCGCGGTATTTGTAAACAGTCCGTCAGATATCTGCGCAGCCGTGCAGCTGAAAGGGAACATTGGCCCCGCCTGAGGAATTTTTGTTTTGTGAGAACAATACCGAGGAAACGTGCGAACACAAAAAATAAAGAATCCTTCCACTGAAATTTCTACATAACAAACAGTGCTACATGTGTACGCAAAGCACTTTAAAGTAAAACAACAAAATACGACATTTTATAGCTTTTTCCTGCTGTAAATTACATCATTGTGTATCACCATTAAGAACAGAAATTTAGCTCATTAACTAGGTAAGTTAACTTCTTTGTAAGATCAGGGGTTACATAATATCATTGACGCCATGTGACTTTTGGTAGGCCTCGCTTTTTTATCTTTGATTAGAAAACGCTAGAATTAAACACCGCGATTAAACGCTATAGCCAACACGACCCATTCGAGGCAACATTGCGCAAATGACGGGGGGGGGGGGATTTCGATATTTAAATAAAAATTTCATCTAATCACTGTTTTCACTTTCACAGAATCAGACCCTTTCTTAGAAGTATGTGGGCTTTAGACAACTGGGTAAGATTTGAGCCCTTTGCCTTATATTTATACGTGCACAACATCAGCATAAAAAGACTAGACGTGTCAAACAATTTTATGAGTCATTATGGATCCCAGTCTTAGCCCAAAGGCTTCAAATCTAGACCCACACAGCTCCACTCTCCTAAAATAGGTGTCACTGAAAAAAAAAAAGTCTTGTGGGCTAAGAGGGTTAAATAATCGGTTTTTCGGGCGAACGGTGTCATGTGAACTTGTTTCAGGCAATGGGGTGAAACTCCACATAAACCTTGTCATAATTAAAAGTTGATGCTGTAAAAAATGCATCCTGGCTTGGCATTTATTGCACTGATTGCCATTAAAAGGGCGCATTGCTTTTAACACAGAACTCAATAGTTATGGTACGTCTTCTCTTTTCGTTTGATTCTATTTATCAAAGGCCCATGATCAATACCCTTGTCATTGTGGCTCCTGTAAAAACCTTGAGGTTTTGTGTATACGCCTTTGAAAATGGGGCTTTATAAGGTAGCTCATTTGGGTATTAGTGAAATGGAGCTTGATGAACAGAATTTCAATAGTCACAAATCCGTCAATTGTTGTCGCCTCCATCGATCCCCGTTGGAAGCTTGTTCCAGCTACTGTGTGTTATTTACATGAAGGTGCGGCTCCTTTCTTTGGGTTCTGTTATTTGACATCCGACATAATATGTCATATACGCAGAATGCTTAAAAACGTTATACTTTTCTTTAAATATTTTTTTTTATATAAAAGAGCTTTATTTACCCATACTACGAGACATTTAAAAATATTAATTCGAATAAAAAATGACATTCCCAGATTCACAGATTCATCAAAGTTAAGTCTATAAAATAAAGTAAAATAAACACTTACTTGGTTTCATTGTTGAAAGGTGACCCCTTCACTTTAGAAGCTCTTGAATATTTGACAACGACTTATCCAGGCCATGGCAATTGTGGGTGATCAGGCAGCATGGTTAGCAAAATCCGATGGATTTAAATCAGGTTTCATAATCATAATCTAACTATTGTTTGCTTCAACCAATGTGTTTTAGCCGGTAGATTTCAAAATACAGTCATTGTTTTAAAACAAACTCTGTGTTTCATTACGCAAGTTGTCACATTTACGTTGTTTGAAGTGGCGTTGCCGAGAGTAAAACTTCTCTATGACTGACTTTAAGAAACAGCATCGCCTACAGGTGTAAAGGGCACGTACTCGACAGATACGTCCACTGTGATAGGTTTGCCTCCCCTGCACACATCAAATGTTTGTTTTAATCCGTGGTGAACGGTTGATGTAATCAGCAGCTGACAACACGGCCGCTGAGACCTGAGGGTCAGATTAAATTATAAGGTTTGTAATTGTTTTTGTTTTTTAAACAGGATATTAGTTTTATGACAATTTTTGTTCGCATTGGTCTAAGGTTTGTTTTTTCTTTAATTAGCAAAATTACATGCGCCCTCTTCTTATGCTATGATTTGAAAACTGCGTCTGTGTTATACTCTAATCGGTTGAATGCATTTGTATCCCATGGTAGATAGAGCCAATGGGCTTCTCGTTCGTTTCCTGCACAGCCCAATTAATCACATGGGTTTGAACAACGTTCATGCTGGGAGAATGTCCCCGTTGTCAAATTCTCACGACATGTGACATAGTCATTTACGGTCGAGAGTAATCAATTGCCGCTTGCTGTGGTGAAAGATTTATGTTAATTTTTTAGTTCACTGTTAATATGAACTTGGGAACATAAACACAGTAGGATACGTCACATACCGATGTGTGCGGAGGAATGTTATTAATTTGAACGGACGTTTGGCCAAACGGAATTAATAGGAGGAAATAAGGAATAGGAGGAAACGTAAGAGGAAATAGTAAAGGGAAACAATAGAGAAAACAATAAAAGGGAAATATAAAAAAGAAGTAATAATTAGAAGTAATAGCGAATGAATAAAGGGCAAAGAATAAAAAGGGGGAAAGACTTCAAATCTACAATTATTTTAAAATTTTACTTCTTCTACTTATGTTTGGCCTGAGATTAGTGTCTTGAAGTCATTGCTAATACCTGGGCAACCTGTTTTATCTGCTGAGCAGTGCCATGAAACAATGTATTCACGTGGGACGCTTTTGCCTCCCTAACCTCCCTGGCTATGTCGAGCGCGGGGCGCAAAGTTAATAGGTGTAGTACTGTTCGAGAGGCTAGGCTGCAATGACGGCAGTTCGAGTCCCTGTTATGGTCTAGCCTGTTGAAATATGAGTTGATTGTTAAGTGCTCTATTCGCATTTGAGTCTTGTGTTTGCGACTCAAATTCAACCACTGGTCTCTTCGACTTGGCCTGAGCATGTTAGTAAATAGCCCCTAGCAGTCATATTGTCAGCCAACTCCTGGTATCACTTGTTCCTGAAGTGGTCCGATAGCCAGATATAAATAACTGGGACATCTGGTTGGGGCTGGGCCACCATGGTTTTTTCTAGGGAGTCTTTTCCATTGCCGTCAACATTTATTGCAATGTTACCATACCCCTGAGTCTTTCACGATGACCCACGTCATCTAAGATGTCAATCAAGTGGGCGCTACGTTTCTCACTTTGCAGGATCTCGAATCACAAAACACTGTTGTATCAAAACCCACTAGGTCAAACCCCTGCAGTGTTTGATGTACACTTTCCAAAACATGTGTATTGCTTCAAGTTCCGCAACGTAAATCGATGCCTTAGTCCCACAGGGCCCCCAAATTTCCTCGTTTTGTGGCCCACCTATTGGGTAAAGGATGAACGCACCATATCCTGCAGTTCCTTTTCTCAGGTTGGCAGATCCATCCGTATACACTTTCACTTTGGTTCAATTGTCTTAAGGGCAGAGACTTTCTGGACATATTCAGGGCTGCGTTTCGTCACTGCCGTGGCCATTATTGCCCTAAATAACACTCTAAAACAATTATTAAAACATTTCAACCATCCATTGAACGAGTCATCATCCGAAACAAACTGTCTCCCATACAACTATAATCGGGAAAATTGGTGTTAAATAAATCCTTCACTTTATAAACTAATTCTTCGGTAGATTCCCTATAGAATCACAATGTACTGCTACAGATTAATCTAATTTATTCTTATTTAAACTTTCTATATGTAAATTTTCATCTAGAGGTTATCTTGGTCTTACAACAACGGATAGATTTTCTCATAAGTGTTTTTAATTTTTTTAGAGTTTATAGCAACAAAAACAACAAAAACAAATTAAGTTTTTAAAATCATTTCGGCTAATTCCCACAAAACACAAATAAAGAAATCTACAGCCAATTTTCACTCTCGATTTTCAGTGTCACTTTGTTTGTCGCTGTTTATCCAGCTAAAGCGTGGCTATATAATTTTTAAAAATACGCACATACACATAGATTGGCTTGCAGCCTCATTAAAATTAGCGTGGTTTTATATGGAGATCTCAGCTATCTTTAAAATGTTCACAATTAAAACTCCGCTAAATCACAACAATGCTTTGCTACACAATCACAAATATTACTCCGCTATACACTCACAAATGTTATTCCGCTATACACACAAAAATATTACTCCGCAAATATCTTGAATCTTATACCTCGTTATGCACTCACAATTCTACACTACCACACGCAATGATAAGTATAACTCTCCCAGGCGAAGGAAGGCCCACATTGAAACTGGTGGGTAAGTTAATCCAACATGACGGACCCACCAGTTGACTAAACACTAGTATCTCGTCAATCCCACGAGACAGGCGTGTCCGCCCCTCGCCCTTGTCTCGGGCGCTGTTGAGAGCTAGAAGAACGAAGTTTAGATTTATAGCAATATCTTCTTTCATGGGTCTTCAGGCCCCGTTGAATTAACATTGTTATGTACGCGTGCGTGTAAGTCGGTGTTCGCATGTGTGTCATGTTGCCATTATTAGAGTCGTGGATGTTGTTGTCTTCGTGCTGATGTTCGCGAACCCCGGAGGTACCTGGGTTTGTGTTGGGATGTTGTTCTAGATCAGTGACTCTCAAAACATTGTCCGCCTCTTCCCCCTCTGTCAACACCATTCTGACAAAGTCCAGCCTATCGTATGACTCTGTTACAACTATTCATAGTGAAGACATTTTCTTGACTTCTAGGGTAAAATTTTAATAAAATAATACTCAGGAGCCTCAATAATTACGTAACATCATTCAAAATTTGAGTTTTTATTTTAAATATCTTAACTAGTATCTGAGTAGAAACACAAAAGTTATATTCTTTTAAAAACTAATCATTAAAAAAAAAAATTCAGTAATTTTCATTTTTAAAAAAAAATTAATCATTTTTTAAAATTAAAATTGAATAAACACAATGCGCTAAAACAGTGGCCCCCAACCTTTTTGGGTGGCGATCGCTTTTTATAAAAGCCCCGTGACACGCAACCCCCATGAAATTTAAGTAAGTCATTTTCAATAACGTTTTTTACTAAATGGAGAAAATTTGGTTAAAGTGAATATTTTAGGTGAACAGTTGATGACCCCCAAGAAAAACCGTCGTAACCACAGGTGGTGGGGTCGCGACCCACAGGTTAAGAACCGCTGCGTTGAAGCAAAGTCCTTGCAAACTATGCAAAATACAATAATTTTTTTTAAAGATTTTTATTAGTGTTGTCCTTTTTAAAGTGATTTTTTACGTACTCTGGATGAGGTTTTCAAGATTCGGAAATTTGATTTGGAAAAGATTACTTTTATTCACGCGAGCTCTGTGGATGAACTTTCAAAAAAATTATTGTAAAAAAAAATTCTTCTGTGTGTGTGTTTGTGTCTTATTTCATACAAATAATTTTCAGGTAAATAAATTTTCCGGAAACGAGACAAAAGCTTTAACTTACTTAACAACGTATAAATTAATATGAAAAGCTTTTCATACTTTTGTGTTGTAAATATTTGGGTTTAAAAACTAAACACTCATTAGAGTGCATCTTTTATATATAAAACCGATACACAAAGTTAACTAAAACATTAGCAATTGTTATTGGTTCAAAAAAAAGTCAGATTCATTACTTGAGAAAGTTCGAAACTGCCAAGAATAACACAATTAGTTAGTTTATCAAACCTTGAATCAATTGGAGAATTGAAGAAAAAAGAGCAAAGTAGTAATAATACAAAGGGCAATTAATTCTAAATTGGAATTACCAAACAAAGATAACTTACTAAAAAGCTCAGATAGGCATAGAGATAAAAACATGCACCTTTATTGCTCCATGTGTAAGAAGAAAAACATAACATTCTCTTTCTTCCCGTCCTGAATTCGGACGTGAACTTGGTTGCACGAGGAAACCAGGAAAACCAACACTTTATCAGCATTTAAAACTCTAATAAAAATGAAAGACCAGACACAAATCATGGGTAAGCGTAGGACGCAATAATCTTCTGTATATGAGCAGCTTATGAAACAGATAAGATAAGATGAGATAATTAATTACTTCATTAATGTCTTTTTCGTCTCTATACAAGCTGCAAGTCACTACAGCGTTGGTCAAATTACCTCACACGCACGCAGACATGCATGAACGCGCGCGTACACACAGACAAACACACACACACATACATACACACACACATACTTGTGTCGTTGGTTTTTTTTCCAAAAGATATTCTCAACTCATCTCTAATTCTTAATTATCACTAAAGCTTAAAGGAACTTCATTATGACTTAAATAAAAAAAATAAATCACGGAAACAATTAAAAGTCGAGTCGTATTGATATATATTTTTGTTTAATCCTGTATTATTTTAGTAGTTCTTTGTGGGTCTACATAATGTTAAATGTTTAATTTAGGGCTGGTAGCCATTAATTTAAGTTTAAGTGTTAACTTTTGAAAATTAAATGATTAATCTCATGAATTAATGGCTAATTTCGATTAAAGCCAAATGTCTCAAAGGAAGTAACAAAAACAGGTAATTGAAATTTCTATGTTTTATTGAGTTATTTTCCCTGTCTGACAGAAAAATAATTTTTTTGAACTTTTTTAACTGCTATAGTCTGTTGGACTTTATTCCTCAGCGATACAGATCATGTGATCTGGGCTATTATAGTGTTCATTAATTTTTTTAATTAATTGAAAAAAAATATTATAAATATTTTCTAACATTTAAATCGAATTTTTATCGATTAAAATTATATTAACCTATATTTAATCGATAAAGTTTTTAACAATTTATCAAGAAATTAATTGTTAATTTCCGCAGCCCTAGTTTAATTCAATGGGGTAATAAATCGACGATCGAAATGGGGTCATGTCATGACCAATGTTCCCTTGAAGCTGCGGGGGATGTGCGGTTGCGCGCCGTTATCTGACTTTCTATGCACGGCAGTTTACCGCGAAAAAAATTTGATACAGATAATATAATATATGTGTATGAGTGGTGTAAAATTTAAGATTTAAAAAAAACGACGCCGCGCAACTTTGCAAACGAGTATTTTACTTTCACACGGACCAACGAACCATTACATTAGAAGTAACTTCGGCCTTATATGATGCCGCTTTGGTCTTGATGTTCTCTCTCAACTGACAGGCTCAAAGCAACGGTGTCTAAAATGTTAGCATGCGTATGTTCAGACCAGATTGTCCAGATTTTTTTTTTGCAGAGCGTCATATTTAATGTAGTAAACATATGCGCGAGCGGGATTTAGCTTTTAAACAAAAATGACATTCGTTGAGACTGAGTTCAGGCTTTTAAATCACGTGATTGTTTTTGTTTTGATTGTAATTTGTAGAGTGATTTATTTTTGTTTTTTTTTTTATTTTTTTATTTTTGAGATGATGGGGGTGGGGTGGGGAAGAAAACTATTAAAATTTTCTAGATTTATGAATGTTTTATTCCATCTTTGGAAATAAAATAAAACATAGCATAACTATTGACCAAGTTATGGAAGGAAAATGATTATTGTATACTACGTACCTTACAATATATAAATAAATGTTTTGAAATTGAACTATAGCCGAGTATTTTGTGTCAAAAATAGTGGTGAAAAAATAGTACATTAAAAATAAACAATACAGCGATATCATTTGGAGATATCGTATGTCATCAAATTTCATACATATTACAGCACATAACTTCATCGTCTGAGTACAATCAACATCCGGGTTGGAAAAAAAAATCATCGATTTTTACCATCATTTGACGCTATTTTATTTTGTATTTAAAAACAACAAATAATTTCATCTTTTCTTATAAATATAATGCTCTCCTTTAAAGAAGACATCTATGAGTAAGTTGTTTTTTAATGTTGTGGCCGCCTGCCAGTTAAAATTCAAGATCGAGTCACATTCGTCCCGTAGGTTGGACTTTGTATACCCTTGGCTTAGACTGTAGCGCGTATGTTTAGACCCAACCTATGGTTTAGGCTGTTTAGGATTATAGTTTTAAGTAAACCAGACTTGATGCAACATGGTGATAAAAGAACTATCTCAAAAACGACAAACACACAAGATAAATCCTTATTTGTATTAAGTGGGCCAAGGCACTTGTCAATTTTGTTTGTTTGCCGATAACTTGCGATTGAAGATATGTAAACGCTCAACACTTTTAAAATGTTTGGCAATGAACTCTTTCTCTACTCTCGAGCGTAGAGTACGTCCAGTCCAAGCGTGTCAATTACCATTTGAACACACATTTATTGAACTTGAACTCGCTCTGTCCATCCATATGTCAGTCTTTCCATCAGTTCATCTAAATCCAACAATAAATTATTAGGCTGAAATTTTTTATCAAATGCATTTCTGGTGATAAATAAATCCATCATTAGCAGTTCATAATAATCAGTGCATTATTAAACCGAGTTTGTTAGTTACTTCTAAACTGACATTGTATTTCTGTAAGTAGTTTGCCTCCTGATTTATAATGAACCTCTGACTACTGACGCCATACAGAATTCCTTAAATTTTTCTGTCTGTTAAACTCAACTTGTTTAGAAATATATTATTTTTGGTAAGACGTATTAAATGTTCTCAATTTAGATTCAGTTCATGCCATGTGATTTGTAAAGCGGCGATATCTCAGGGACTACGCCTTAAGACTCACATCAAAGAAGTGTGAAGGGTAAAATTGATGACAATACTTCCGAAGGATTAAAAAGAGTAAACTAAATATAGATATATGTATATATTTTAAATCTTAATTAAAACACACCTTTTTTGTTCGCATAAGATTGGTAAAGAAAGAAAGAATATTTTCTTTCTAGCCGGGATAATTGAATTTTTTTACAGACTTAAAATAAAATCGTGGGAAGCTCGTGATAAATGAAAAGCTATGGCAGATTAAGTGGGGGGAAGAACGGGCTAAAGCCAGGGGCCCCCTATAATTTAGGGGCCCCCAAACTAAGTATATTGTATAATAAAAGTGCAAAAGTGTTTGCATGAATCTCTGATAATATCATACATTTTTAAAATGTCGTATCTATTAATCTGATCGCTACTCGGACCCGATGGCCTTGGTAATCGAAAAATCTGATTTGATAGGCCCAATAAGAGAGAGAAAAAATGTTTATATTTTTTTAATTTACCAAAATTTCTTACGCTGTTCTGGTTGCTTGTAAGTGTGTAGGCTTGCAATGTCAGCGATTTATGGAGCTATTCCGAGAAGGGGAATATTTTTTAAAATACTTTTTTTACACTAAATTTTAGGATACTGGCAGTTAGTTATTTCTTCGTGTTCGGTTTTTTCATGAATGGTCTTTCTAGCTGGGAGGGTCGATACCGCAGAACAGACAAACCATGAGCAAGTAACCAATAGACTATTCAGTTGCAAGTCTTATATTAGCTGCAAGGAATCATTTTATTTTAAGGGACGCTGGCTGGATAGGGCCCCATTTGAATTGCAGCCAGGGGCCCCGTACAGTCTTAATCCGCCCCTGATGAAAAGTAGCTTATTCTTTCACCTTCTTAGACGAATGATCATTTTTCTATCACAAGTTATTTTTAACAATTTTGAATTTCTAATTTAAAATCGAAAGCACTTCTTTATAATTCTAGTTAAGTGGTCACTAATTCCAGATGAAACCGTAGGGTGTCGTTTATGTCATTGAAGAAAGTTTTTAAAATGCCATAATAACACTATTATTTTATTGTAAGTGTGAACATTTTAATTAATCCGTGTAGACTTTATTTTTAGCGCAATTTTCCCATGGGACTAATTGCGTTTATAAATTTGAAAAGTCTGTCAGGTATCGATGTCTGTTGGAGCTTGCACAAGCAACTACTCCTGAACCATACCAGCTAAAGGGTTTGGAACTTTTTGCAAATATGTTAAGGAGGTTCCAAAGATATGCACGAACAAAAAGAATTACCGAAAAGGTTAACTGGATTTCTTTGAAAATAAAAAAAAACGAAACATTATCAGTATTTTGTCAATTTCTTCCCAACCATGACATCTATCGTTTTGAAACAAACGCCAAACGATAGCTAATAATATTAAGAACAATGTTGGAGAAGGAATTTTTTAAAAATCTCTTTTCGTTTTTTTAGCATCAATTTGTAGATAGCAATTGTTTTGTTTTTACTTTCAGATATAGACTATTGATTTGAAAGAACTTTTATTGTAATTTAGAATGATTTTTATTACTTATTTTATATAGCTTTGAAGCTGTTTGTGTTGCGACAATTCTTTTTTGAGATGTAATGTAACCATTTCAAATAGATCACTAAGGTAAAGAGAATTGCTAATTTTATTAATGAAGCTTAGAAACGAACACACAAAAAATTATTATTGATCTCTTTCTTATAGCAAATTACTCAAAGAATTTTTTTTAACTAATTCTTCAAAACCTTTGGTTACAATTGTTGCGCATCGTCACTACCACACGCTCTTTCTTGGTGCAATGCAGTTAAAGATTTTTATCTCTTAAAATAATTTTAATTTTCATTGCATTCCTGATATTCTATAGGCTAATATTTTTTTTTCAAATAAATGTCTTTTGAAAATGAATTAGGCATTAATTGTGGTTAAGTGTTGTTCAGTGGCTTTGGTGGGGTCTTAATGAGGCCATTGGACAAACTGGAGTTTTACTGAAAGACCAAACCAGGATTAAGGCGTGCGACAAAGATGCGTGCCTTTTTCCAATGCAGAAAAAAAAAACATTGCCCATGTGTTGTCTTAGTTTCAGTGTCATCGCGTGGAATAGTGTGGTGCTAAACAGAATGGCCTCCCAGTGGGTATGTGAAACAACACCAACTATCACCTGGCGAGCAATGCGGTAAACTCATGGTGTACCCCCCCTCAAACCGATCCCAACTCCACTTCCAGTTCTTCCAGATTGATTTATTGTTTGCACATTACACAGAATTGCAATGACTAGACTTTTTTAAAAATAAATTAAAGATCAGAAGTAAAAAAAAAAAACAGCTCTTAAAACAGTTTCAACGTTAAGTTAGAATTATATTTACTTAATTTTTTTTTTATAGATGTAAGTGGTACCCCGCTTAACGAACATAATCCGTTCCGGAAGAGTGTTCGTAAAGCGAAATGCTCGTTAACCGGACCAAATAATCCCATAAGAAATAATGGAAATAGCGATTAATCCGTTCTCTCGTTCCCACACCCACCCATTTCAATGTTTGTTTGTATAATATTATTGCTAAATAATGACAACTAAAGTGTAAATACTACTAATTATTTCTTTCTTTTTTCAATTGAGAGGACATTACGCCCTTTTCCCTCTTTAGACACTTTTTTTTGCCCCATTTTAATTTCTCACCCTGATTTATATACGTACAGATACGAAACAATCCGTTCACTAAATCACTGTTAATTTTAATTTTCTCAGCTAAATAATAATATAATATACACACAACACTGATATTATTTATATAAAGAACGATAATAACGAGTTTTAAAAGAAATAATAACAAAGATCACTTAAATATAAAGCGATTTATATATGGGTGATAATGTTTTCGGTACACGTACGAAACAATAGCTTCAAAGTTCACAGCATCAATTGAAATGACAGAGACAAAGGGATGTTGGCGTGGGTTTACGGCAGTGTTGGTACGCATGCTCAGAAATCTGCCCAATAACCATTTCCTTCCACGCGTCAAATTAAAATTCGCAAAAAATATTCAAAATTTGGAAAAAAATATGTTCGCTCTAACTTTGTACGTTCTCCGGAAAATGTTCATTATGCGGACCAAATTGTCAAGAGTAAGGCTGTTCGTTAACCGAAATGTACGTACTTCGAACGTTCGTTAAGCGGGGTACCACTGTATTTTCCTTTCCTGATTTTCGTAACTGAAAATCTGGCCAATCACGTGCTTGTTAATCCTTAGTTTTAAAAAGCTTCGACCCGCCTGTTAAAGATTAATTGAAGGCTGAGCGAAAGTATCGGCAGAGACTCTGTGCACTCCAATGTGACTATCTATTTTAAGACTTCAAGCACTGATCTATCTTTTATTTTAGTGAAATTCAATAATGTTTGCCTATTTGTGTCTTCAGAGTCGGGCTCTTTAGTTTAAAAGTTCATATCTTCATATAAACGGATAATTCATTACGGAAAGAGGTTGATTTAGTCACTAAGTCCATCAGCTATATCCTCTTTCTGAAGATAGACTCTAGACTTGAACAGTTCCAACTAGTTTAGAGCCGGTGCTCTGGTCAGGTGTGCTGATCAATTTTAACTACTAACCAAACCATGTAAGATATCATATGAATGTTTTTTTCCAGCAAAAATCTGCAGCAATAATAGTTTTGTTATAGCTGAATTAACTTTCCCGACCGCAATACTTTCTCGATTTTCGGCGTCGACCTCTTTAACCACTGTTCAGTTATACAGTTGCGCACACCTCATGAGAATTGTGCTTTTTTTGTTTTTAACCCATTTCCTTAAAGGTCCTTCCTTGTTCTGAAATAGTGTTGTTTATAATATGGCGGACAATCTATTAATAGAAATATATCTAAAATTATCTTTTTTAAGGACAAAATTCATTAAAAAATTAATAAAAGATACGAGTCAATACGTGAATGTAGGTATATTGAGAATGAATGATCTTATCAGCTAATTTTTAATTCTTCGTTAATTTAAGACAGCTAATTGGAGTTGAAAAATAAAAAAAACAATTTCGTAATTTTACTAAGCTAACAATTATGAGAACATAGTGATTTGACTGTATTTATGCCTCAAAACATTGTTCCGCTAAAATATAATCTAAAAAAGAACATTACGAAATGAGCTATGACGTTTTCCTGTTTTAGAAATGAAGAACCCTATAAAGGACAACCTATTTGATAATTTCCTACTTACATTATCTAGTTAGTACTTGCAAATTCATAGAGAATCTGATAAATATTCAAAATTTTTCTCGTTAACTTTACTTATCTTCCCATTTACAATGTTTTAGTAAAATTGAATGTTAGTGTGTGGGTAAAGTTGAGTGTTGGTGTGTCGGTAAATTTTAATAATGGAGTGTGGTTAAAGGCGAGTTTTCTAACGTATGGGTAAAGATGGCTGTTGCTGTGTTGGTAAAAGTAGGTTATAACGGTTTCGTAAAATGTCCACACACACAAAAAACGCTGTTGACTAACGTGTGTTTTAGTCATATCGTGACGTACGTGCTAATGTGGCACATTACGTGACCATTGATTCCGCCACGTGTGAAAAAAACAGTGTGTCAACCCAGCACATTTTTTGCAGCCCATCTTCGTAATTTTTTTTGTGTTAAGATTTAGGGTCACCTGAAGTCATTAATCAGCTGACTTACCACAACAACGATCAAATCTAGGTCAGCAACAGTTGTCTATTTAAAAACTGAAAGAGATGCTGATGAGGCGGGGTGGCGTTGGTGTGGTGCTAAATACAGTGGCTTAGCTAGGGAAGTGGTAGTGCGGTCCGCACCAGGCGGACACATTTATGGGGCAGCATTTGTGGACATTTGAATAGTACAGCCGTTTCCAACAACCACCCCTTTTCTTTTGAAGTGGTAAAACCCTGGTAAAACAAAAATATTAGGTCTTTTGGGTCTAATTAACGGATTCGCGAAACATTTGTTTGATTAAATGCTGGTTGTTATAAACAAAAGGCATAAGTGTTCAAAAATTCAAAATCACTCAAAAAAATTTATTCATTTGTTTGGAAAAGTAAGCGGTATACGTTTTTAAATGAAAACTACAACAAAAAAAAGATATTACTGCTATTAATATCGCCTCGACAGTTTTTGCGTGGATTTTCGATAGGCGAAGAATGATATGTGAACAAGAACAAGTATATGGCATGGTGGTTCAAATATTTTATTTAACTTGAAATTATTCATTTATATCAATGTTTCAGTTTTCAGAAAATTATTCTTAGGTAACATTTTTTTTTAAATTAATTAAATTTACTTAATTTCTATTGCATTTAAGTAGCACAAATAATTTGTGTTTTTCATTTAAATACGATTATTCATTCAAAATGTTAGGCCTATCCAATTAAAGTTAAAGTAATTAGTAAAAGAATTTAAATTATTCTGTCTTTGGAAAATTAGTAAGATTTATGACAAGATATAAAAATATTCAAATTTCTGCGTTTATAAACATCACAATAGGCATAAATAATTTCGAAAAAATACATACTTTAAAATTTTCAAGCGCCTTGGAAAAATTGACATCTGAAGAATTAGCTAGTAAATTGGGATCAGATGCTGGAATTTTACACAATTCAATGCAATTTTTGTTCTTTCCCATGTTATCTTAATTTTTGGGAACTCGTCCTTTTTAAAATTAATTCAATTCCATTTATGGGGGGAAAAAAGATATGCTAATACAAAACGCTGTTATATCAGCCAAAACAATTTTTGAAGAGTCGGAGATATCAACAGAACCACGAGCTAAAAGGAGAAAAATATGATTGGAGAAAATTCGCAATATCTGGTTCTATCTTTAGAATAAGAAGTATAACGAGAAATATGTTTTGTTATCCTACGTTGGAATTGTAAAAGAAAATAAAGAACCCACAGGTCAGTTGCGTGTCCTTACACGAAAGATAGACCATGTAACCTACTAAATGAAGAATTTGAATATCAAATAAAGGACTTTATTGACATTAATAGACACCAGCTCTACATTGACTGAAAAATTAGCATGGTTTTTATGGCTGTAATTACAGTACAAGAAGAGGCATTACGTTAGAAAGACAAAGGAAAAGGCCCCTTGATCTATTATAATTTATTCAAAAACATAGATTGGAAAAGTATGTATCCAACATTGTAGTTTTGCTTTAAAAAAATTAACAATTGCAATCAGTGTCGATAGTTGTGAAAGTAGTTTCTCCAAACTGAAGTTGATAAAAAAAATTATCCCCGTTTCACAATGAGTGATTTAAGACAACAAAATCTTGCAATATTGTTTATTTTTTACATTACAAATAATTTAAACTTTGATTACATAATACACGATGTTTCAAATATGAACGTTATGAAAGATAATGCATAAATATTTTTATATACTAATTCGTTGTTTTTGTATCCTTTATTTATAAATAAAGAATAAACGCATATTAATTGGTAACATAAATATATATTACTATCCAAATTTAAAATAACAGTAATTTTGAGCTTTACATATTTCACAGAGTAAGAAGCCTAGGGTCCGTTTTATTTCGTGAACCCAACAATTTTCCAACGTTGAAAGGTGTGTTTAGGCTTACAGAACAATCAGACATACATCCACTTCTAACAATATATTTACACTGATGACACAACTTAAGTTAACCATTATCTTAACGAGTTTCCTTGAATTTCCTTTCTTCGGAAATCGTTGCAACGCGTAAACTGGTACCCTAGTTAATGTACAAAAACCATATTATGGTTGACTTACGGGGGGCGTCCATAAATGACGTCACATGATTTTGGGTGCTTTTTCAACACCCCCCTCTCCATCGTCACAAGTTGCGACAAAAAGTTAGAACCCCTATTCAATTTGATGTCACAAAGCTTTGCCCCCCCCCCACCCCACCCCTCCCCTCATAAAAGCGTATTTCCTCTTTGAAAATGAACATGTTTCAAAATAACTTTTTTGCCATTTAAGTATGATTTAGTGTAAGGCTGCACTCCAATATCGTTACATGTGTGAGCATCGAAAGTCATCAAATAAAGTGTCAGTAGTCAAATATTTAAGTCGAGCTTTTATTGAAAGTTGCCAGTTTTTATGTGACGTCACATTTCTAAAACACACCCAAGTGAAACATCGTCACAAATGTGTGACTCCCCCCACCTCAACTACGAGGTGCATGAAGTCATTTATGAACGGCACCTGAAAGAGCATAAATTGGAGACCGCCCCGGGTGGCAAAATTTCTAGCTACGCCACTGGCTAAATAATTATTATTCTTTAAATTGCACACCAAAAAATTATTTTGACTATTCATAAAACTTCATACGGAAAGGTTCAATATTTTCTAAATCAACACTTTATAAGGTCGACATTTTTAAGTGAATACCTTCATTTAAAGTCTATGTTTTCTAAGTTAACATATATAGAATAAGTCAACATATTTCATGTCAACATTTTCTAAGTCAACGTTTCTCCAAACGCCGCTTATTCTCGTGGATATTATATACTGGCAGACGATATTTTCATGGTACACAAATTCATCCCTCAATGCTCCAAAATTTGAAAATTTAAATTAATTTAAAATGATTAAAATTTTAAAGATTTTTCAAAGTTCTGTTCCTTTTTAATACATCAAATGTTAAATAAATGCATTAAATCTTCAAAAATTCATGAAATACTGAACAATAATAGAACTCTATCTATACCAATACAAGAATACTTCAAAAACATGAAATCCTTTGTAACGCTTAAAAAAAAAAAAAAAAAAAAAAAAAAAAAAAAAAAATACTTAAGAATACATTTGAATATTTAAATAAGCAACTGCACGAAATCTAGCTTAATATGGCAAACATAGTTTAGTTTTAAACAGTTGTAGCTAGTTCTAGCTAAGCTAAGGTTTACCAGATGAAGGCTGAACCCGCGAACAGATAACACCAACTAGGGATTAGGTCTTATCATTAAGTTTGGTTATTTTAGGTTTGTCTTGAAGTGCTTGAAGTGTGTGACAATAATATCTGAGCGATAACTTTTTTTTTTTAAACCCTCCCTCAAAGTTTTTCTAATATTCGTATAGACTAGAGACACACACACAAAATAGACCAAGTAATACAAACTCGAATGAGTATTTAAACGCAATTTCCAGCATAGAATTTCCTATTCTATTTTATTCAAGAGAAATCAGTCTAGATTACATTAAAAGTCATTTCAAATCAGTAATTCTGGAAGTAAACAAAAAATGACATCATATCCCCTCATGCTACAACACATAAATAATGTGTCAATATTAAATATAATGCGCATCGCGCACCAATCTAACATTAGCATCAAGGAAGTTTGATTACATGGAGGGGGCGGCTGCTTTCAGATGGTTGCTAGGAGCTGAAACCAGTGGGCGGAGCCTATCGCCATATTGCTTGTCTCAAAACATTCCATCCGTGAGAGCACTTTCATTACGATAACAGTTTACTGATTTTGATGACGACTCCAATGAGCTTCGAATTCTGTCATCACGTTTTTTCTTAAGTCTGCTAAGGTCCTAGCTCATTTATACGATCAGCTGATTGAGGCCTACAAAGCCTATATCTATATTATGCGATATAAAGAAATTAAGCACTACAGGTTTGCCGAGCACTGACTTAGTTCTACTATACATAATTATAAAGAACGTAAAAACAGGTCAACAAATTTATTTTCTTTACAGAATGTAACACAGCAGATGAAATCATCATAGAAAACCATGATCAGAGGCGTCACTATGGTTAGTGTCACCCGGGGCGGTAGCTCATGGTGTCACCCCCTCACAACTTAATCCTTAGAAATCCTCCGAGTTTTCCAGTGCAAAATAACGGCAACATGCAGAATTTTACATTTTAGTGTCAACCCCTGATGGTGTCACCCGGGGCGGCCCGCCCCCACCGTACCGCACCCTAGAGGAGCCACTGACCATCATAACAGCATTTATATATTTCACATTGCCTTTCACATGAAATAGCAACAAGCTGAAAAAAGGAATACCATAATGAGATCATTATTTAAACCGAATATTAGCACCTCAATAATATGACGATTATTCTACCATCACATTCTAAAAGCTGACAATTTTCTTTTAATCAAAAAACGAAAAACGCATCTAGGGGGGAGGGGGGATCCCCACATTTGTGACTATGTGTGACGAGGGGAGGGGGAGTTAAGAATTGTGACGTCACGTCAAAACACGCCTCTTTAAATTAAAGTTCCAGTTAAATTTACGATTTCTTATCATTTATTTTATGACGCTTTACATGGATTCAAGCGTGTTGCGATATTAGAGTGCAGCCTTACACTAGATACATACTGAAACGACAAAAAAGTATTTGAAACATGCTCCGTTTCTAATAGAAAATATTGCTTTTAGTCGTCAGGTCACAGCTTTGTAACACATATTGGGAGCCTGGTTCCCAACTATAGTGTTGTTGTTGTTTTTTTACTAATATAAGCTATATAAAAATTGAAAATCTTTAATTGTACTATTTGGAATAATGAGAATTCGGAAAGTTGTTAATTACACAACCACCATGGTGTAGTCTTAACTGGTGTGCCAGAGTCTTGGGATTGCTGGTATAGAATTGCAGACAGTATGCTTTTCTGATAGGCAATTGTATTTGACCTGCTTTAAGATAAATGTACCCTTTTACTTCATGCAAATAAACAGTATAGTAAGCTTCTACAGAAAACCTCATTTAAAACCCGTGCGAAGCCGGGTACTTGCCTNTATATATAAATATATATATATATTCCTTTATTTGCAACAAACAACAGTGTGCAGATAGGTAAATATAAAAAAGGAAATGCCCGACAAAAACAAAACTTATATTATAATTTTTTTATTACGCAGTGATTTATAACATTTAAAATATTATAATAATATAACATACACACTATACACTACACAGCTTCCAATGTTTTGAGTTTTCCAAGATGGCTGCTGTGGGTGGGGTCTGGCTTCAGTAAATTGACGTCACGCCACCTCCATGTAATCAAATCTCCCTGATTAGCGTTCACAAAGCGGGAAAACCCCATTAACTATCATTTTAGATTAAATTAAAAGTAATTTCAAATAAATATATATGAAAGTAAACAAAACAATTGCTAACTACTAGATGTTATGGTTGGCGAGAAATAATTATTTTTTATTTTTATTTTTTTATTAATTAATTTTTTGTTTGTCCCCCTAGATAATCCAGTAAACCTTTTCAGTATTGATTTAGGCCCTTGCACATCTTTGAGACCTTCTTTTAACATATTTACAAAAACCCGAACGCTCTATCTGCATGGTTCAGTAGGTTCAGTAGAATTTTTCCCAAGGGGAATTGCGTTTTAACAAATTCCAGTATTTATTTGATTTCCTTAATGAAATCGCGTTTCAGTGCATTAGGGTCATGGGATGCCTTGCTTTTGTAGAAAATGGCGAATGGTCTTCCCAGTGGTTTGATGAACTGATGACTCTATAGGTACAGAGTCAATATTGTTGGATCTATTTTTCCTCCTTGACCACACCCAGATACAATTGTCTGGGACTGTCATTGTGTCGGATGAGGGCAGGTGGTCGGTCTCTCACTCTTTCTATTCACATCTTTCATAATCTCTCTAACCCCTCCCCTCACTTCCTCTCTCTATTCCTTCACTTTCCTCTTTCTATCTTCCCTTCTCTACCTCTCTTCTTTTCTCACTCTTTCTCCGTAACTGTACCTCTGTCATTCATTCTTTCTATCTTTCTAATCTCTTGTTCCGTCCCTTTAATGTCCGCCTACAAGTTATGATCCCCATCAAAAAAGTATTTTGGGAACCACTGTCAAACATTTGAGGAAACATTGTTGCCCGAGTTTCTGAAAACCGTCCCCATGAATTTAACGGTTTACCTGGTCGCTGACGTCAGCGGAAGCCATCAGTCACGTGAGCGTGTCTCACCTTTACCTGTCACCCAGGTAAAGGCCACTAAAACTATATTTAAGCTTTCTTAAACATTTGTTTTAGAGCCACAAACACCCCACCCTGGTAGACAAGGGGATAGGATGGTGTCGGGTGCCATGGGGGTGGCTCCGCCTAGGGCGCCACCTTGATTCTGCCGGGACAGTATGTACGACAAAGCACATGGGGTTTTTCGTAGGAGGGTAGGGGGCTGTGAAGAGGGAATCATCTCCCAGTTCATGTCGACTCTAAAACTATCTGCCAAACTAGTAACAGTAATAGCCATTAAGGCAGCAAACATTCACTGTTTTGTTTATGAAAATTCATAATTTTATCAGCTGAAAATCTTTGAGCACTTGAAGTTGAAATGCAGTAGATCAATTATTAATGGGTGATTTTTTAAAACCTTTTTAATGCTCAAGATATTTGTGTGTTTTTTTTCTTTCCTTTCCTTTACACGTTGGCTTTGACAGTTTTTAACATGTCAAGCTGCGAGGAGTGGACTTTTCGACCTTTTTTTTTTTTTTTTTTTTTTTTGTCACCTATTAATATTTAAGTTGAACACATAGATTCCCAGTATCGACATCAATAAACACAATCTAGAGTCACCACCCCATAACCGATGTGGTGAAAGTTCACAAATTTAATTCTAATCCTTTCACAATGGTTCACACAGATATAAGACTGGAGGCATCACAGCTGCATAGATTACTATCATTGTACCATACAACGAATGAAGCCATTGCTGTGGAGCGCACCCTCTGGCGGTCCAGGGTGCGTGAGGGAACTTACGCTGCGGAAGCCACCCTCACAGCCATGAGTGAAGAGAGAAGAGCCAGGAGAAATGTGGGGGAGAGGAGCAGGATTCAACATCATCGAACCCTTAGCCGTGGCATGTGAACGCTGCATCACTTGCCAAAAAACAACTGCTGCCTTGCAGATGGTCTTGGCTGACTAAAGACTATGGAAGCAAATCCAAAAAATACAGCAGGCTGAAGTCGGAGACCACGGGCCCATTGGCGCAAAACTCATGGCACGCAAAACTCATATTCAATATTGAGAACGAAGAAGAAGAAGAAGTCCCTTAAGGACGTTTGCAATAACATACCACAGAACACCACTTATGGGCCAAATTTCCAATGTACCCGGGAGAACCAGTCAAAGTTCATTTGTCATTGTATCATAGAGCACACGTGAGCGACAAATTATCATTGTATATGCAGCCCATGGGCCAGTCCAATAAAAACAGCACATTCTCTGGTCCCTGTAATTATCTAGTGAGGACATCCTGATCATTATTTTTTTTTAAGTGGAAATGTTAATCCCGCGTTTTACGTAGCAAATTTACTTGGCACATTTACTTATAGCATATACAGAGGATTCTCCCCCAGCAATTTTAATAGCGCACTGTCATCTATTATTCGCATCCCTAACAGAGCGCATTCCTCTATCGCATTAGCATTGCCTATTAACATAGCGCATTGAAAATCACATTAGCACAGGCTGGTGACATAGCACAATTTCATAGCTAATTTACACAGCATATTAATTAAGCCCGTCATCATTGTCCATTAAACCCCAATACACATTAAAAACAACCAAAATTCTACTGCAGCTCTTCGGCGTTTGTTTCAGTTCATGCTACCCTGCATACGCATGTGTGAGGAACAGGCATAATTTTAGAACATTATGGACATGATAATATTAAGTAATATTTCTCAGTAATTTCATCCACACACACAAAAAAAAAAGAATTGATGTAACACACAACCCTCACCAAACCCTCAAACCAGCCCTAAACCTTATCCTTAATCTAACCCTTAACCTAACCTAAACTTAACACTAACCCTACCAGCAATCTGAGAAGACAAAACAAACTTTTAAATAATAATAGTATTTTTAAATACTATTCAGGCTACAATCCTGTCTTTAAATTAATCTCACATTCTCCAACCTCAGAACCCCCTCCCACAACAAATGTTGGAGAAAAAAAACTGCATGGTCACATTCGCAAGGCCCATTCACACACCAGGCATTGACTTACATCACGTGTTGAGTACCATGGAGGCTAATTTCAATGAGGCAAACTCCCTCATCATTACAAGATAAAATAATAAAAATAACAACAGTCTCTGGTAGATGGGAAACGTTGGCCTTGGATGACAGATCATCCTGGAGAGGGATCTCAAATTTTTAACTGTGTCACCAGGAACATTCTCTCTAATCCATCATGAGAACGAAGTGAAGAATAGTCATCCTGGTCTATTAGCCAGTGTTGTTAACCAGGTCAGGCTATTATTCAACAATTGCATTCTGGTCTGTTATTCAGCTGTGTTGACCAAGTCAAGCCATTGGTAAACTCCACGTAACAGCCATAGAGGAGAGAGTAAACCTGGTCAGATTTTAAATTTTCCCACACCGTTAAACAACACTGGTAACGGAAAAGAAGAACATGGTGTTTACCAGTTGTGCCTGTGTCATTGTTTCACCCTGTCGGTCACAATCCCCCATGTAGTCTTGTCATTGTTTGACCTTGATGGTCACTTTGCCCATGTAGTCTTGTCATTGTTTGACCTTGATGGTCACATTGCCAATGTAGTTTTGTCATTGTTTGACCTTGATGACTACGTTGCCCTGATAATTGATTTCACCCTTTGAACCTTGTCTCAGTTCCTTTGGTACTGACTGGGAAACAAAAAGGGAAAATAAAATGTGCATTTCTAATAAAATTAACTTGAACATTCACTATACAAACAATAAAAAAAAATATTTTAAAAACCGATTATAAACATCACATTGACATAAAACTATCTCTAAAATTCACATTGACAGATCCGTTGACATCGACAAGTAAAATAACATTTTACTTGCGACATATTAGGTATAGGCATTGTGGTGTACAAATGCACTGAAAATTAAATATCATAGATTGTAATCTCCCCCTCCTTAAAAATACAACTTGGAATATGGTAAATGAAAGAAGATGAGGGCGTAGATTTACACGTGTTTTGGGGAGTGTCAGTTTGTGAAAATGTGTGCTCATTTTTTACTCCATAACAAGTTGACAACATTAACCTTATCATATAAATAAGACGTGCATCACGACATATCGCTGAGATACAATCTATAAATGGAATGCAGTAACTCTACCCTTAAGACTCATCAAACATACCCGTAAGCCTTGTATTTGCATACTATACCCCTGAACCTATTTCTAAGACTATAAATATATATGAAATGTGCTTTTAAAAAATCCCCTCAAATGCCTTTTCACACATGCAAAATTTGGATCAAACCTTGGTCTTGTCAAAACGTTCAAAATCTTTATACATATAAGCTAAAACTAAATTATGAGTTGGCCAAATAAATTAGTGCGTTAAGAACGTTTCCATGGTTATTTATCAAATTGTGATCAAAATTTGTTCGTGGGAACACGCCTTTAAGGGAATTTTTTAAGCTCATTTCAGCTATACTTATAGTCTTAGAAATAGGTTAAGGGAATAGTATGTAAATACAAGCTTCATGTTCACGAATCAATCTGAGATAACTCTAGGACAGTGATGGCGAAACTTTTTGGGGCCACGTGCCCAAAATTCAATTGAAACCTACTTTTATATAGGAAAGAGTCACCACAGTTGTTTGATTAAGGAAGTAATATATGCGTTGCGTGCGGGCTGATGAGTTTCTGCGTGGCACGCGTGGCATAGGTTCGCCATCACTGCTCTAGGACATGAATGTAGCGTCTATTTTACCCCAAAGACACGTAAACTCCTAAGATATAGATAATACTAATTACAAAACACACAATCCTGCTTTAAGACATCCCGGTTTAATGCTCACCGCTTTCACGTCTGTTTCATTGATTGACACGGTGATCCAGGTGTAGAGAGGTAACTTTTTGACAGCGGTCTTCGTGTACCTGACAGAGTTGAGCCCGTCGACATCCTGGCGCTGTAACCGTAACTGGAACACCTGGAATCTGTAACAACAAACAACTTTCTCAACTATACAGGTGGGTGGCAATACTCCCTTAAGCTGCACGGGTTCACGACCGCGCAGATCTCAGACCAACACCGCGCAGAAGTTTAGAGGTACCGCGCAACAAATTTTTTTAGAACAGGGGGGGGGATATCCCCTTGATCTATTAAAATATATTAAATAGTATAGATTGATAATTATTTACCCAACATTATAATTTTGCTAAGAATGTATTCAAAAATTACAATCAGTGTATCTAGTTTTAAAACTCCAAACTGCAGTATAAAAAAATCGTTTTACATTGAGTTATTTAAGACTACAAAATCTTACAATATTGTCTAAAGATAGAACAAGATATTACAAATTATTTAAATTTCGTTAACATAATACACGATTTCTTTATTGTGAAATTTAGGTAAGTAAATGTATAAATATGTTTACATACTAATGATTACAATTTATTCGTTTATAAAAGAAATCATATACTTATAAATAAAAAATAAAAGCATATTAATTGTTTATAATTTTGGGTGTAAATTTGGAATATGTTTTTGTCTCATTTGGGGGTTGGTGGTGCCTGCGACCTCAATAAATTTCTTGTGGCCTTTAACATAAGCATCTGGAATTTTTAAAAATGATTACTTTTAAGTATATCATCTTACTCGGCCTATTTTATTAATGCTTACAATAATAGGGCATGGATTGGTTAGCAAGTTCTACACCTTTTACTTTTACAGTGTACTTCCTTTCAATTACAATTATTTATTAATGTTTCTTAATTTATAAAAACGATCATACGATTGACTTAAGTGGCCGTCCTTAAATGAGGTCACGCGATTTTGGCTGATAATTTAGCCCCTGTCCCCCCCCCCTGGTGACACGTCGTCACAAAAACTTAGACACCTTCTTCAATGTGACATCACAAAGCTTCCCCCTACCCATAAAAGCCGTATTTTCTATTTGAAAATCAGCATGTTTCCAATCTAATTTTTGTCAGTTAAATATTTTTTTAGTGTAAGGCTGCACTCTAATATCGTAGCACGTGTAAAACCATGTAAAACTTTGTTAAATTCAATTTAGGTAATCATATATTTTAGTGGAAATTTTATTTAAATTTACGCGTTTTAATGCGACTTCAACTGTGTGACACCCTCTCCCCCCTCATGTGTGACGTCATTTATGGACTCCCCTAAAAGGGCGGCAAATTGGAGACCGCCCCGGGCGGCAAAAGCTCTAGCTACGCCACTGCAGTACAGTATCCAACAAATAAAAGTTCCACCACAACACACTGTGTGCATTTCTCCATAACGCACTGAGACCTTTTTTTTATCTCCCCTTCAGCACTTTACCCATAGATCTATATAATTTTAGATATTTATCACTTTCAAAGCGTCTTTCAATGTGCTCCCAATAGTAGTTATGTAGCTTTTAATCCATTTGAAAACTTCACAAGCTTCGAAAATAGGTTATCATAACTGAACTCAAAAGAGGACACCCCTGTTATCATCTTATCAACTTTATCGAACGGAAATACCAATAGGCGTCAGCCCAAGGTTTAAATGCTCCATTTGGGTGTTGACTATTTCATTTGATAACTGTCTTAAAACTATCACGTGAGATCAACGCTACATACTGCCGTAGGGTGAAATGTGTGCAGATAATTTAAAGATGTTCATCTTTCTCTAAACTTAAAAGTAAATCTCTTTTTTTCCTGAATGTAACTCGAGCAAAATAAAAATGTTAAGTATAAGAGGACCCCCAACAAAACAAAATAATTATTAAATGATGAAAATGAGTTTTTTTAACCTTGATCAAATTCACACATGCAAAATTTCGTTTTGAACACTCAGGATACGGGTCTTAGACACACGGGGCACGTGATTGGGAAATACATGGCACGTGATTGGGACACAAAGGGCACGTGATTGGGACACAGGGCACGTGATTGGGACACACAGGGCACGTTATTAGCACACAGGGCACGTGATTGGGACACACAGGGCACGGGATTTGGACACACAGGACACGTGTTTTAGACACATAGCGCCCGCGTTTGGGACACACATACGTGTGATTTGGACACACTTGGCACCTAATTTAGACACTGGACACAATAATTTGGGCACACGGGCACGTGTCATTTGAACACACAGAACGCGTGATTTGGGCACGTGTTTCGTCACCTGTTTTTGTTGATCTCCCAACCCGCCTGACGGCCATGTTTGATCATGTCGTAGACTCCGATGTTCGGCTGCTTCCTCATCAACGTGTAGTTCTTGCTGGTCGTCCTGTGGGGTATCAAGGCAGTGGTGAAAGAAACAAAACACATAACAGATGTAGAAAGTGATCAGAGAACAGATTGTGAAACCACCCACACCAGCCCGGTAATGAGAGGGTCTAAAGGGAAGAAACGGCTATGTGACATTTTTGTAGTTTTGAGGTATTCAAGTTTGAAAGTTCAAAACTATACAGTCGTATCATTTATTCACTAAATACATTTGAATTTTCATAGTGTCCGATACGTATATTTCCCTCCTTACTCCTCATTAAGAATTTATATTTTGATCCTCATATCAGATAAAGGGGATAGCTTTTTTAAAAAAGTGTTATGTCACATAGCGGTTTCTTCCCTTGAGGTCTTCATATCTAAATGCTCTTGGTATATTTCTGAGTTATCTCCTATGGCAGGGGTCGGCGAACAGGGGTAAATTACCCCATTTGGGGTAAAAAGGGAATTCATGGGCGTAAAACAGTATCATTTGAAACATATAAAAATCCGATTAAATCCGCCAGATTTAATCTTTTAATTTTACTTTTTAAGACAAAATCTGCCATATGTACGTATGTTTACAAAAGGCACGGTTTATCAATAAGATTTTTTCGGCTTTGGCAAGAGAGATGAATCCCAAAATTTAAGTTAACCACTGTATGATTCATAGTCATGCTCTGCTTGTGAAACATTTCGAACCTAAACTGGAGGTCATCATGAATGATGTTATACAGATAGTAAATTTCATTTAAGGACATGCACCGCAAACGCGACAGTTTCGTGATTTATGTACAAATGGTGATGCTGAGTATACAGACTTAAAAAGGTACGGTGGTTTTCAAGCGGCAATGTTCTGAACAGAGTGTGGGCTTTGAAAGCTGAATTTCAAACATTTCTGGCTGGTCACAAGCATACACTGACGGATAAGCTGACTAACTATTGTTGGGTTGCACATCTTGCTTACTTAACTGGTATTTTTGAGCATGTGAGAAGTAAATCGTTGACCTCTGATAATCATAAAACGTGTAAACATATTTGTGTTTAAAATCACCTCCTATAGAGATGACCACAAAAAAACATATTTCATTGTCTACCGTATTCTCTGCTCGCAACTGTTGTTGTAGCCGTAGGCAAATGTTGATAACACATAGGAGCGGGGAGTGGACGGCTGGTTTCTATCTAAGACAAATTAGGTCGATTTCAAATGATATACAAGTTATTTATTTATGTTACGTCATTTGAAGAATTTAAGCTTTTTATATCGATTTTATTTTTGTTAAGTTAAGAGTTGGTCCTGTTTTGTTGTCTGTATTCAATCAAATAAATAACTTCATGGACCATGGTACAAAATTTAACCAGGACAAATTTGAGGAAGAGATTTTTGGAAACAAGTGATGGTAGCTCGCTACACTATGATGAGACTCTGGTTTCATTACATGGAGATCAGATTTAGGAATGCGTTGAATAAAGAATTGCAGGGGGAAAATATCAATATCAGCCAGAAAAGGATTCAAGTATTTGGATTAAAGTTTTCTTATTGGAAACAAAATAGGAAAAGGAAAAACGTTAGCGGCCATGTAGTTGAAAGATTATGGAAATAAACTTTTGACAACATCAAGGATATAGTTATCAGACATCTTACCTAGCTCAAAGAGCGGTTGAGTGTTTACTTTCCAGATATTGATTCGCATTAGACAGTTGGGTTGTAGATCCATTTCAATGTGACATTGAGGATGTACCAGATGAGCCTCAAGGGCTGGCAGAGCCACTTCTTAAACTTCAGTCTAAAAATGAGGCACGTATTGAATTTGCAAACAAAGCAGATCTGACATTTTTTGGGTGTCAAATGCTGCAAAGGCTTTCAACTCTGTACATGAGGATGATGTCATGACATTGCTGTTTTTTTGGGGGGCAACAACGTACCTTTGTGAACGAAGATTTTCCACTCTAGTGAACATAAAAATAAAGAGCGAAATCGATTGGACCCTGAAGACAGCATCTAAATTGCCCTGACACCAAAAAGCCCCAATTTCGATGGAATTGGTAAAAAATGAAACATCGTTTTTCAAAAAACTGAATTGTAATGAGATTTAAAGAAAGACATATGTGTTTCATAATAAAAATTGATGACTTTAATGTATATTAAATTTATAATTTTTGTTTTTAAAGTAAATTTTTGTTCATCTGAGTTCATTGCATTGTGTCAGATTTATCATTGTATCTAGAATGGACTAGGCCGTTAGACCTACAACCCTTAAAACAATAATATTATAATTGAGTGTTAACATTTATAATTGCTCATACGCATAATCCCTTTCCGGTCATTTTTAGACACTTGTCAGGCTTCTAAAACTCATATGTGTTTCCGGCTGAGGCTTAGCCTTAACTAGACTCGTTGGGGGAGGCATTGAAGTAGCTGGGGATTTGGAGGCTCGGCCATTTTGGGCACCAGGGGGGGCTTGGCCTCTTTGGGGGCCCCATCATTTTGACCGATTGCGTAATATATATTATTTAATGGAAAAAAAATTCCTTCGGGCGGGCCGGGGATTTTTTAATTTAGACCCCTCCCCCTCCCTTAGCTACGCCACTGGGAGAGGGGCTTACAATGCCCCCGAAACGCCCAAGTGGTGTGGGCGGGACCTCCGCCTTCGGGGGTGATGGCAACATAAATATTTATATTTTGGGATAATTGGCAAAAATGTTGGCCGATCCCTGTCCTATGGAACGTTGCCAGTTATCTACCATATATTTTATTGTGTTGAATTGTTTTCCACGTTATGATTTATTTATAAAATGGTAATTTTTTTAATCGTGTCACTTCCCCACGAAATGTTGTGTCCATTCATAGTTAAATTTTTAGATATAAGTATGTTACGTAATCTAACTTTTGGTTGTTTTTTTAAATCCGAAATCAAGTTTAAAAAAGAATGCAGATATCTTTACACATTTACCAATAATCAGCACATATTCACACACTACTCGCAATGTAAAATACCATAATGCTTTCCATGCAGGAAAAATGAATATTTTTTTACAAATTTATTACCATTCGTTCAAAGAAAATTATTTATGAACTTTAAGGGGTTTAACAATTTGGAACACACTTTAGATTTGAAGCAAAAAACGTAAATAAAAATATGAATTTTTGACAAATAATTATTCCTTTTTTCACTAGAAAACTTTCTAAAGACATTTGTTTTTGCCGACGCTACAAAATTTGACGAAAAGGTATCGTAACCGATTCATATACATTCTTGACACCCCTTTTGAAGCATCCATCTTTTTAATTTTGGTTTTGTTCAAAGAGTGGACCGGCCTTTCATTTAGCGATTCCCAGAAGGCAGCTCAGAACCGTGACACTTGGCATGAGATAGTGCGCAGCTCAAAATGGTGCCCCAACGACCCAGCGTCGGGTTAAGGACAGTTCAGCCTTGAATATAGTGCTGATCGCTGATGTTGACCGATTGTATTGCGCGCTAAATTAGCCACGCTCATACCTTGTTTTCGCTTTTCAATAATTTTACGTTTCATTTCAACAGTTACTTTTTAAAAATATTTTATGATCGTCATGTTGTGGGTTTCTCTTCGAAGACATTTTGGCACAGGTTATTACACTTTGCAAATACAAAGATTACGAATAATGTCTTAATACAAAATTTGTAAAAAAAATTTTTTTAAAAAAAACGGGTGATCACACACGAAAACAATGCGCTAACAGACCCATTGTTAACACACAGACTAATGCATTTGTGCGGAAGTCCAAGCTCACAAATGAATGTCCGAATAGGGGACTTATCGCTCGTCAATGGAGAAACTTCCTTCAATTTTATTTTTCTCATTATGCGAATTACTCGTTATGAGAGGAACTCGTTATGAGAGGTTCCACTACACTTGCCTTTAACCAACACGTGGACACTACGTCATCGAACGACAATTTTCCTCTAGTTTGACCATTTGGAAAACAAGTGGTTTTGTGATTAACATCATGTTAAATCCCCCTCCCCCCTCACAAACACAATTTTTTTTAAATTGTTGATCCAACAAATGATACCCCTCCCCCCCCCCCACCTTTTTATTTGGAAACAAAACATGACAGCACTCACCTATCTCTTAGGTCATCATCCTCGGCACCCCATCCAAAGTACATGTTTGAAGCGCCGTTGATTCGTCGGAACTGGTCACGTGTGAACCCGACCACGCCCCCGAACAGACCTTGGTACATGGTGCTGTGTGTGGAAGCAATGGTGTTGGTCAGTTTACACGGGGTGGATTGGTGGCGGGTGTGTGTGTCTGTGTGAAAGCGAGCACAGTTGATTATGGGAAACTGTTTTAGCCCCTGTAGTGAGTAATTACGTGGAGAGATTACTTGTGGGGTTTTTTCGGTTGTGACAGTGCTCGGTGGAAAAGCACCTCCCAGCACAGACCACACACGATTATTATATGTTGTGTTGACACTAGAGCCAACACGAGCTGTGATGAGCTCAATAAATAAATCCACACAGGGTTGTTGGACTAGTTGAATCAATACCTGCATATGTGTAGTCCACACAGTTTTGATTAATGGTCGACATTTTTAACATTTGGATACCTTGTTGCAATGGGTCATATGCCATGAAATTTTTAAAAAGCTGAGCTGGATTTTTTAAAAAAATAAATAAAAAAAATAGTTATAAATTAAAATCTAACTTTGCAATGGAACGTCAAAGAATATCTTTAAAATAAGTAAAATAAGTTCGTCGGCAATTATAATCAATATCAATGTTGGTAAACAATAAAATGTAATGAGGTTTTTTATCATTTGCTTTCATCATATTTTGTACTAAAAACAGTGAATAATTTCGGGTTTTTTAACTTATATAATTTCGTGTCTACAAAGAAAAACTAGCAGTTAATTAATTTTTTTTAAAGATTTGGACGCAGACCAGTTAAAATTTAAACGCGGGACGTATATTGCCCGCGGGCCGGACGTTAGAAACCCCTGTTCGACAAAATTTTAGTGAAGTAAGGCTAAAAATAACTTCTAAACAATTTCTCCACAGCGTTGAATACCAGTACTACTTGTCAAGAGGTTTTGTTAAAGGAATTAGATCTATTTGTGTGTGCGTCTTTTCTGAATTTTAAAGTCAGGAGGAGGTAAATGCTAAATACAAACAAAAAATCATGTTAAGCCTGGTCCCTTTTTGGACTCAGGACGTGTTAGCGCATTTTCGTATTATGTATCAGTACTTATGTTAGATATCAGCATTATGTAGTTATCAGTAATTGTGTTTAGATTTTAGACATATTTTTATGAATTTTCTTGTGTAATGAATATACCTGAAAAAAAATTATTTAAAAGTCATTTCTTTACATTTTAAAATTTTGTATTTTCTCTTTAATCTACCTACAAGTGGTTTGTGGTCACTGAAATAGGACTCATAAATGAAACATTCTAAATTGTAATCAGCTAATCGCCCAAATACTCCATCAATTGTTGTTTGATAGATCGTGGTTGCCAATCTTGTTGAAAGTAGTTGAATGTTGAAGCTTGTTTCGAAAAAGTTTTCAATTTCTGCCCCTGGGCCGCTAAGATCTTGATTGAAGTCACCACAAATGATGACGTAAAACTCTCTAAACTTTTACACATATTCTAATGACGTCAACAAAAAAAAACTAATTCTTTTGCACGCTTTCGCACCACTAAGCAATAACTTTAACTCTTCAATGCTTGAAAAAGGATGTATTCGACTTCCGGCAATGGCGGCCGTTGCCTGCGCCAGTGTTATCTCTCGATTCGCAATGTTTTTTTGGTAGTTTTAACGGGGTTTTTTAACGGATCGAGTAACTGAGTGTTGATGCACAAATGGCAGGTCAGGACATACAAAAAACATATATACATCATGGGTCTAGGACTTATGGATGCTGAGATCTAGGGTGATGACAGACGGACGGACAAAACGGGTGCAATAGCGCCTTCGACTTCTCGAAAATGCGCTAAAAATCAGAGCTATGCAAATTGAAGAACCTTGACGACGACATAAAAATTGAAATATTGCATTACTTGTAGCCAAACTTGTTGACGGCGGCGGAGAAATGGAGGGGTCCCTCGGTGTCGCACCTGTAGATGTTCCTGTCGTCCACGGGCACCATGTCGACGTCATGCAGGATGAAACAGTCGTAGGCGTCCACCTTTAGGGCCTCGATGTACCCAGCGTTGAACAAGAGGCCCTTGTTGAACTTACCGGCCGAGCCCTGTGAACAAAAGAGGAGATTCAGTAAAATTTATAGCATCAAAATCAACTGGGTTTTTCTTGTTTTTGCTGTATTTTTAAATCCTTTATATTACCTTGCGCTTTCTGAGCTGTGCGTGCCGAAAAATCTTGGATCGATTTTTAACCCATTTTCTCGTAAGCTAACGAGCTGAAATTTTGCAGGCTCACTCGTGCCGATGACAAAAATGAGGTATCAAAGTTTCAAATAAATCGAATGTTCTGTAATTGAATTATTCAGTTTTTAAATTATTTTATTTATCTCTATTTATCGTGTTAATTTCTGAGATAGAGTGTCGTGGTGCGTATTCTGTCCAAAAACCTTTTCTGTCGCGCAATAAGGTGCGCATTACATTGACAATGCTTTTTAAAAGTATATTCACGATCGGTGCGCATTATATTAAACACGTTTTACGAGACATAACTAAAATTGTGTATTTTCGGATTGTTTTGCCCTTAGTATTTTAATGAACATCCTTATAGACTAGTTATGTCTCTTAAATAAAGGATTTATAGTAAAAAAAAACTTGGGGTTTTTACGGGGTTTTTTTCCCCCTGATATGGTTTATGTTAATGTTGTTGGATTTTACTATTATTGCTAATATTTTTGTTGTTCTTGCATTTGCTGTATTTGTTATTGGTGTATTTATTGTTGCTCCTACGCGTGCATTTGTTTTTGTTGTTCATGCTGTTTTGTTATTTTGTTGCTGTTGTGCTTGGTTGCACTGACTATGCATAAACTTAACTTTCTTGTACTTTAAAAGCATTTAATAAAGTTTTCTTTTGTTACCCTAATACGTGGCTTGTCTTTTAATCTTTAATGAAGCACGTTTCAAACGTTCAAGTTTGGTGGACCATATTTCTTTGAAAAAAGGCCAGGTGGCGTTTGATGTTCTTAAAGCGTTCGCCCTTTGCCATAGGCAAGGTTGAGATCTTATCTCAGAATACTACTCTGCGATCCCTCTCGTCATATTAACACCGCTCGTATAACAGGTAGAAAACTAACTTTCTGAGTTGATAAACGACAGAGGCGTTGCTAGAGTATGTGCCTGCTTTGGACAGATCACCTCCAGCAATTCAATGTTGACGCCTTAGGCATAGAAAATACCCTGCAGCTGAGCTTATAAAACTTCTTAGTATGCCAGTATGGCAGACCGCCAGGAATTTTTCCATTGTACCTTGGACCGTGCATTTTTTTTTCTTGTACTGACGGTATAGCGAAATGTAAGTTATTTTACATTATTTGTTATTCGCTTACTGTCAAAATATCGACATATTCTATAAGGTTAGCATTAATGGCTGAAAATGGAGAATTATAATTAGATTTGTTAGTCTTTTCTTGATAACTTCTGTGGATCGGCGGCGGATTTTTTAAATTGTATTTTTTTTCATTTCGAGTTAAAGACGTTAAACATGCATAGCCCTCCTATTCGATTTGTTTAATGTATCTCCTTATAATTCTTAGCCACCGCTCGCTACACAATTTACCTGCTCGATAACGTAGATGGTAAAGGCCACGTTTTGCCTCATCAGCATTGGGATCAGAACCGGAAGTAACGTGTGCAGATGGCTCCAGCGGTCTCGGTAAGGGATCAAGATGGCCGTCTTCTCGATGGGTCTGCACGTCGACGGTAGGAAAGTCCCACCTATCTGGAGAGAGGGGAACAGTGACGACAGCTTGACGGGCTCCATCTGCAGCAGTGTGGGTTTAAACCGTCCCACTGCGGGTCACGTCCATGAGGAACAAAGTAAACACACACAAAAATTAACTAACCGAAAAAAATAATTTAAAAAATCAGACTAATAGACTTCATGTTTCAGGGTACATCTCATAAAAGAGTTGTTATATGATCTTGGATCATTGGCTTCGAATTCAAGAGCACTTAAATTTGAATGAAAAAACAAGAGCTATTTTTAAAGACAGTATCTAATTTGAATACAGGACCTAATTCAAAATGCTGGGTCTACGCAGGACCGGAATTAGACTTGATGGGGCCATAAGCTATTTGAAATATCGGGTCCCTTTTGAAATCCAGATATTGTATGTCAGTGCCGAATTTGAAGAAAAAATCCGGGCGGGTAGCCTAAGCTATAATTTGTTTAGCAAATGTGTAAATCCAGCACTGGGTATAAGTCTAATTAGAAATACAGGACTTAATTCTAAATACAGGGTCTAATTCTAATTATAACTACCTGGTCTAATTCACAATAAAGATTTTTTATTTAAAATACACGGTCTAATTCAATATACAATGTCTGATTTTAAATCAGGTCACATTTTACATTATTAAAATTGATGAGTTCATCGTTTCTCTCTTCAGCAGTGCTTCCCAAACTGGAGTTAGTTGCATCTAGATGAATGATGGAGAGAAATATTAATGGCATTAACATGTATCTACTGACTATTAAGTTATTAGATCAAAGTTTAATGTTTAAATTTACCCCACCCCCTTCTTTTTTTTTTTTTTACATTTTTACGTGTGTCCAAGTTCGTGTTTCAATTTAAAATTTTACAGATCTTAAATTGAATTGTCAAACAATCTCACACTCTACAGGCCACACTGCTTGTAAATAAAAACGTCATGGATTTAGGGCGAAAGACTCGTGTTTTGGGGTGCGTGACCCGCGACACTTGAACGCTAAATCTTAAGTTGTAAACAACCATTGAAAATGTTTGTGTTGCGATCAATCAAGAATTGTTGTGATGTTTGGCGTGTATGGGACAGACCAGAAATAATATTTTATCCTGCACTTCCGGTGTTTTTGTGGTTGAGGGAGGTGGTCCGTATAGGGGCCATCCATATATTATGTAGCAAAAAAGTCGTATTTTTCGTACCCCCCTCCCCCCTGTTGCAGCCCGTACATTTTCGGGACCCCCCCCCCACTCATGCCTACGTTCCAATTCGTTACACCCCCACCCCCAACCGGTTGAAAAAAATAATTTTAGGCCAGGATCAAAAGATATTGGTTTTACTCTTTGGGACAGTCCATAAATGATGCCTCGCGCTTAGGGGGGTGGGGGTGACGCATTTATGACGATATGTGAATAAGGTTGTTGAGTTCTTCCCCACCTCAATTTTAGAACCTCTACATAGTTGAGAACCGTTGAGGGTAGGGGTAGGTCCATCAACGCAACAGGGACGCTGTCCTTGAGATGGACAAAGATCCATGATGGACCATGGAATATTCCATAGTATTAGTAATAGGTTAGGACGTGGAAGTTGGCCGAACGTTCTCGAAGCCATGCATATCAGCGCGTGATTAACAGTTGGTACACGCCACTGACCAATCAGATGAGAACGGTCCGCTAACCCACGCGAGGCTATGGGTCTTTATAAACGGTAGTCCAACCTTACACCAGCCTCTTCTCAGAATATTCGTAGTACACCAGGTCTGCGGTGTGACGGGCGAATAAGAGTTGAGCCTAGCTGAAAGTTTGTTTCAGGTTTGAGTTACCTAGACTTAGAGATAGTCAAAATTATTTGAATTTGTATAGGTATTTATTATATGTATTGATATGCTTTGGTATGTTATCACTATCATTGGTTTAATTATTGATATTGTTGTTTCAGCTAGTTAGTAGTTAGTGGAAGTTTGAAGTAGTAGAAGTTAGTGGCAGTACGTAGTTATTACTAGTCAGTACTTAGATCTAGTAAGTTGGGGAGCCAGTGGAGTGGCGGAGGAACCATTGGGCTACATCTCAGACAGGAGATCTGGAGCGGAGAAGGGGACAAGGTGGCCTCGCCTTCAAACGTGAGAACCCTTGCAGTCAGTGACCAGTGCGGAAGGGGCCGACTGCCAATCATACTGACCACGGGACAGGACTGCCTGCGCTACGCCTGATTGGCAAGACCGGAGCATAGCAGTTCAACCAGTCCTTTGGCCACGCCCATTCCATGAGGGAGGTGGGGCATTGTAACGAACTATTTGTATCATTGTTAGAGACGTAGATACCTTAATTTAGTATATGTTTATTTACTGATGTACCTTTTATATATGTATGTATATAATGTATTAAATATTTTTATCTCTATTATCATTTACACATAGGCGTTAGTTTTAATTATTAATTATAAGCTGTATGTGAACCTGTCGTTATAGTTATACATATTAGTATATTATAGAATAGTTAGTTAGTGGAAACCCTAGACATAGACATAATATTCAACATTGTGGGCCCGCTCTATATGCAACAGTCGGGTCACAGTACTCAACATTTAGGGGCTCTGCGTTTGTGCGAGCACACCCAATATTCAACATTTGGGGGCCTCGTCCAAAGCTAATTTTTTCTTAGGGCTTGTGGACCTTAGGACATTCATCGTAGCATATTATCTTTAGTTTGGGTATTGAGTATTTCTTTATATTGTTTATTACATGTTTAGCCCCTCTATACATTTTATTTGAAAAGTATACGTACTAATTGATTGTATTTTCATTACACACAGTAGACAGTGGCAACACCATTCTGAACTACCTGGCAAGACGTACCAGTTACAGTGTGACGTAACAGGACTAACAGCCGACGGACGGGGAACACGCAAGCAGGTTCAAAAGTTCAAATTCGCCCCACACGAGCCTTAGACTAAGAGAAACAATTCAGGGGGAGGTAAGGAAAAGTTTGGATTGTCGTTACTGTTACTTAACAGGCCACTGGTACCGTTAGTATTGTTTGTTGTAGATTGTAGGCTAGGTGCTATGTTTTATGTGTGTGTACGATGTACCAGATTTTTGTAAATTAAGTCCGTATGCCCGTAAGTGCGATAGAGGAATTTCGCTGGGGACTCCTTTTACATTTGTCTGAAACTTTAACTAGATACAGGTTGGTATATGTTAGCAGTTTAAAGTTTGTGAAACGTTGTTGCTTATACTTATATCTTGAAATTAGTTATTTAGCAATTTTAGCGCAGTTATTTCTCCGAATATAATTATGGACTTTTTAACGAATACTGAAAAAGACCTTCGTGAGGAAGCAATAGAAATATGCTTTAATGGTGAAATAATTGAAGATTATGTACAGGAACAATTGGTTAGAAAACAATTTCGAAAAGAAAAATTGATGTTGATAGAGAAAAGAGACAAATTGCTTCAGGAACGTGATTCAGTACTAGACAAGATTCATCAAGAACAATTGGCGAAAATAGATGTGTTAATAAGCAAAATAAGTTAGAGTTTAGAACCAGAATATTTGGTGATACAAAAAGAAATAGACCAGGAATTTATAAATAAACGAGAAAGGGCAAAGATATGCGAAACAGAATATCTAATGAAATTAATAGAAGTAAGGTTAGAGATAGAGAAAAAAGAACGAGAGTCCAAAATCGTAATAGCAAAGATTTCAGAGGACTTGACAACTAAACGGTTAGTAAATGAAATTGAGGAGCAAAGTGAAGAAGATACTGGAAAATAAAATGAAGATGCAACTGTCGATGATACGGACGCGCCTGAAAATAGAATTGGAGAAATTAAAGATGAAACTCAGAAAGAAATGTTGACTCATGATAACAATGACCAATGTAGTTCACAGATGGAATATGGCAAGGGGGAAGAACAGATGACCTTGACCAAAATGGGTCAAATAAGAAAAGAAAGAGAAAGAGGCACGCTACTGACTCATCAGGCGCAAAGGTCACGCCTTTGGTTGAGACAAAAGCGTTAGCACAAACAAAATCGCTGACGTCATTTATACACGGATCTTTTAATAAAAAGTTTTTTTTTTTTTTTTCACATCGTGTTTTTCATGTTGAAATTATTTTTAAAAATACAATAAAAAATTCAAATTATATTGTCTTCAACAGTCCAAGAAGAGGCTGTCCATACACGAAGTCACGCGCCTGGGGGTGGGTGCGGAGAAGGGTCACGCAATTGTGACGATGTAAAACAAGGGGGACGGCGGTGTTTTAGAAATCAAAATCTCAACAAAATGCACTACTTTAAATAAAAGTTCCTCTTGATTGCTTGCAATTCATTGAGCTACAGTTTCAATGGCTTCACTGGCGTTACGATATGAGAGTGCATACATACACTAAATACATATTTCAATTACAAAAATGTAATTTTTTTCAATAACCTTTTAGGTGGGGGGGGGGGGGGTCAATCAAAGCTTTGTGACATCATATTGGAGACGAGGGTCTAACTTTTGTGACAAAGGGGTAAATGGGCGGGTAAAAATCGGTTAAAATCACGTGTTGTCATTCATGAAGAGCCAAAAAAAACGTATAAAATAGAACAAGATTAACAATGACATAGCCATCCCGTTATATTATAGAATGGCTTTAACACCGGTGGGCGAAAGAAAAACTACTACTAATTTCAAGAAATGGAAATATAAATCAGGCGAATATATTTTAGCAATGAGTGAACGTCTGTTCTGTTCAGAATTTCGTTTGCATTACATTATAAAACATTGCATATCAATCTTGACTCAGTCACGAATGTCGATTGCAGTCTGATCGGTTTACGTTACTAAGTTTAGTACTATGCAAATTAAATGTGTTGTACGTACGTACGCATTCAGTGGAGACTTCTCCTCCCTCCCATACGCATAATGCCGTTTTTCAAAAGACCCTCACTTCCCCTTTTGTGTACGCAATAAATGGATGGCCCCATAAGAATGTTCCTACGTGTTGTAGACAGAAAGAAACGTACGCTGCATACAGTTTCAATTTTATTTTTTTAAACATAACAGGTGGTTGTGAATAATGGGGTAAAGTAGTGCTTCTCAAACATTTGAGTATAGCGGACCGGCAAGAATTTTTCTATTGCGCCAGGGATCAGCGAACTATTTTCCATGCACTGACGTGGTTATGAAATGTAATTTATTTTATTGTATTTGTTTCATTTTATGTGCTCATTACCGATCAATTGACATACTCAATATGGCTAGTATTAATGGAGGAAAATCGAAAATTATATTAGATTTTTTGGTCCTTTCTTGATAACTTCTGCGGACCGGCGGTGGTTGACCCCCGGACCGGCAACGGCCTGCTGACCACCAATTTGAGAAGCACTGGGGTAAAGCATCGTCGGCTCCGAAACGAGACGCTAGGTGTTTATTTAATGAGCCGCGTTGGAACGTGTTATTTATGACGCTCGGTCAGGAGCATAGCAATAGCGTTAGGGTCGTATTATCCTTTTCAAGATTCAAAGCGGGAGTAGGGCTACGGTAAACGTGGATTGGTAGTGAAAATAAGTGTATACAATCGCGTCTAAACTTCCCTTGTAACTCACTGTCATTGTGTGCGAAGTGGGACACATGTCAAGCAACCTGAAGAAACGTTGGACAAAGTCATACTCGAATGAGAACGGATTTGGACAAAGAATTATGGTTGCGGCCGTAGCGAAAGTGGACCCATTTACACATTTTAATGGTAATAGTTTACGCATAGAAGTAGAAGGCCCAAGTGTACCCAAGTGACTAATGGGCCCAAATAGTTATTGAAGTGACCAATTTTAAATCATTTTTTTGGGGCTCTGCATGTACTATATTTTTTTTTCTTATCTGAAACAAACCATTAGTTTCTGTATGTGTTGATGAATCAATGAAAACTTGAGCTCAGTAACATAGTTGAAAGTATTTAATTCAGTAAATTTCTGGTATAGCGGGATTTAATCGTATACTGCGGTGGATACTGTACTACAGATATGTGTTGGTTGGTTGAGCCTTCTCGTCCATGAGGGACATCTACCGATCATCGCCGGCGTCTGCACTTCCTCCTAGGGCATAGGCCACCTACAAGAGCTCTCCAGGCATCTCTATCCTGGGCCATTTTCTCCAGGATCTTCCATTCATGGCCAATCCTCTTGATGTACTATTAGGCGTCATATTTCCCTCCTCAGAGGATCCATCTTCTCCCAGGACTGAAATGGCTTTTGTTGCTCTTTTCGGTGTTTTTGTAACTTTGATTTTTTTACACGGCAGGGTTGTTGGCCTTGCGCGCAACCACTTTGGGGTTGCCCCTCACAGCTCAATGGGTAGCTGCCTTTGTTCGGGTTGGGTCCCTAGCCTTTGTGGATCCCTCCACTTCCTACAAGGCAGTAGGGCTGATTTTGGTCCACCCCGGGTATTTTATTTCCCCGGTGCCCTCCATATCTGGTGGGCTTTCCCCTATCCGCCGGCTGGGGAGGCGCTCGATAGAAGATCAGCAACTCCCACGAGACAGATATGTGTAGATAAGTGATAAAACAATCCCTTATCTCAGTTATGTAACATTGATCGTACCATATTCACACATCATGAAACAAGCATGCTATACTTCTTGCTATGGACAAATCCAACACGCTATATATCGCCATGCCATACAAACATGCCACACACCATGCCATACAAACATGCCACACACCATGCCATACAAACATGCCACACACCAATTTAAACAATTAAGCTACATACAATGCCATACAAACATGCAACACACCATGTCCTACAAACAAGAGACACACCATGTCCTAGACACAAGAGACACGCCATATCATACAAACAAGAGACACGCCATATCATACAAACAAGAGACACACCATGTCATACAAACAAGAGACACACCATGTCATAACAAACAAGAGACACACCATGTCATGCAAATAAGAGACACTCCATGTCATACAAACAAGAGACACACTATGTCATACAAAGAAGAGACACACCATGTCATACAAAAATAGATAACCCATGCCATTCAAACATGCTGCACAAATAGTTACACAAACATACAACACTACTTAGACACACCAAAGTACTATTTAACACAACACGCACACCATCTTTAAAACCATGTTAAAACACAAAAAAGCAATTCAATATTACCTAAAAACTGTGACGTGTTCAAACAGGATGGTACATCATCCGTGTGGATCTTCTCGACATTTTTACCTGGATGTTTCGGAGTCGTGAGTTCTTTAATCGTTTTCTTTTTTCCTAAATTCTTTATGAACTGAGGCGGGGTAGACTTCAACATATCATTTTCTTCTTTCAATTCGGCGTCGTTGTGATGAAATTTTGTTGTTTTCTTATCAAAATCCGTCAGATTTCCATCGCGACTAGCGTCGATCTTAGGCAAGGGTTTCTCCTTGGGTCTAGGTGGGGGTCGCTTCGTGATGAGACGAGAGGAAGTGGCTACACTTTTGGTTTCTAACACAGGGATGTCATCTTCCGGTTTCAGAGGTGTTGCGCCGCGGGGTATGTCCGCCTGATATTCGTTATGTGATCGTGGAATATATCTCATCGTTAAGTCACGTGAGTGCTCTACGAACAGAAGGTTGGTGAAGTTGGTGACGTTGAGCAGTAGGACAACAGCAACGGTTGCCGTGATAAACAGGAAGTAGGCCTTGTGCCGGGATGCTAGAAAACTCAGCCTCATTTTGGATCCTGAAAGTATTATGTTTAAAAAAAATCATTGGTTTACTGTAAAGTTTTATTAGTTTGATCGGGGTATGGGGTATCAGAAGGCAGATAAACATACCCCTAAAGACGCCAGAAAGCCCAATGAAAAGTTCTTGGATACCCATGAATATTCAAATAGAACAAGACTTAAAGTGACGATTGGCAAAAGCTGACTGAGCAATCAACAACTGGGTGAGACTGTTATTTTCCAACAACCGAATGTTACAGGTGGTTACTTTAAAGACCCGATGACACTTGGTTTTAACAACTTTGGTTGGACAGCGTACATATGTGTATAGTGTATATTACATTAAGAAAGTGCATGCCTTAATTTGGTTGGACGTCCTTTAGGCAGATTTGGGTGGAACGTATTAACCCATTAACTGCCAGTTTTTTTTTTATATTTTTTTTGTTATAGATATGTTTAACAATGAAAAAATAAAATTTTAAGCAAAACTTTTTTACTTTTGCCAAAATTTCAAAATTTTGCGCTATCCCCAGATGTGGATCATGACGCATGCCACCGCAATTAAGGAGAACTCTTAACAAGAAGTCCATCATTACATTTGCAGCACTGTTATTTTCTATTCGTCTTCCACTCTGTATATTCCCTTTGTTTGGCCAATTTTGTGCGTTCAATGTAGTGGCCAGTTTCAGAGGTTCTGATGTGTACAGGGACATGGTAAACTAGTGTTGAAGGGTTTGTGTTTTCAGTATCAAAGGGATTATAAATAAGTAGCAAACATCGAAATATTTTTGTATATTTTATAATTATTATGTAGATCCTTATAATGCTTACGGACATTTTCGCATGCGTCTGTCTTCAAGTCGTTTTTTTTTTTTCATTTATTTATTCCAATTTTTATTATATTTACGTTCTTACAAACCTCTTTCTTAGACTAGTCAAAATTTAACAACTGAACTTTTTGTAAAGGGGGTAGTTTTTATCTTTACTGGACGCACCCTAAGAACCCAAGATACACCCTAACTACGCCACGGTACAAACCCTGGCTACGTTTTTGTTAGAACTTAAGCTACTCCACGGTACAAACACTAGCCTCGTTCCTGTACGAAACTTAAGGGAATGTAAGGCCTCGGGCATTTGCTAGTGGAGCTCGCGTTTTTTGATATAACTAAATTAAAAGTAATTTTGTTGTTATCTAAAATTGATAGTATCTAAAAGAACAGCTAACTATTATAGGCCATAAACTTTTTTTACTAAAACTTCAAAAGAATATCCTTCAGGCGGCCACAAGATAATCATACCATAATTATTATTGTCCCGACTCCACTGGGGCGTAACGTGGCGGGAGGGGAACGGTCGTCATGTGAGTGGGAGACGCCAAAATGGACATAGATGGTATTTCCTTGGTGGGAATAAATCAAGAGTCGGCAACCTGCGGCTTTATCAATGTCAAGATGCGGCTCTGCAGTTCTATGCACAATTATCTTAATTTAGAATCAATACTCATGCTAGTAGCTCTTTTTGAAAAATGGGAAATTGTGTAAAATGTAACTTTTGGCTCTTTGGTATGTTTCTAAAAGATTGCGGACCGCTGCAAAAATGGATTTCTGAGTTGTGGGGGCGGGGGGAGAAAGGTGTGGCGGGCTAAGGAATATACAATACCTAATCTGCTGATTGCATTGTGATTGATCTATTCAAGAGTTTTAATTGAACTTTTTAAGGAGATTGCGGAGATACCTGATAAGTGAGGATGTAACCAGGAAGTTTTGTTTGTGTTTACACAAGGAACACGTCATGATTATCAGATATATATATATATGTCCAGTGCGGAATTTAACATTTAAGCATTATATGAAGTTTTTTTTGTGCAATTTTATGGTATCGCGGTGGAGATAGGATGAACTATGTTGAACACACACATCCTGTGCGTGAAATAGACGCGTGAAATACGTTGGAAAGGGATGGAAAAATATGATCCGGGGGATAAGATAAACTTAGTGAAATGCCTTCAGATAAAGAAACGAACACGCGAAGTCTCAAAATAAATCCAGGTCCCTCTCTTGGTATCGTACAACTTAATACTGATTACAGTTCTGTTTTTATTCTATTATTGTGTTATTAGTTTGACAGCTCTTCGAAACTTTAAGTTTCAAGTACATTCTGACTGATTTTAAAAAAGAAAATTAAATTTAAACACAAGGGTGCGCAACCTGCAGCCACACGGCCGCATGCAGCGGTGGGAACGAAAATGTGCGGCCATGGAAACTCGTTTACATTATATTAACCAGCGGACGTCAAATATTTACAATTTGGCAATGTATTATGTAAAGCTGTAATAGAAATATCAAATATTCATTTATACTGCGGCAGCTGTAGCGTTAGCTGCATTTTTTAGCGCTCATAGACATTAAAATAGCTATTGCCGCGCTGGGGGTTACGCTGCAGCTGTAGTTAATGAGGGAAGGACAGGAAGTTTAGCTGCCTAATATTGAAGCGCGCTGAGACCGTGTGATGCGCACATTCGCTCTGTGTAACCTTGTAATCGGTCAATTTCAGTAGCTGCTATAGCACACGCAAATACCCAGAGTCATGTGTACAATTATCACTGGATAATGTAATTGTATGCCACGAAGAACATGGACTGCCCAGTGCAGAATCAGGCCAACATGTCTAGCCCTCCTTGTAGATTTATTAATTTACATCAACTGCCTCGACGAGTCTCTGTAAGTTAAAGAAACATCAGTTTGCCTCATACACAGAAGTGCACAGGATTTCTGTGTCAAATTTCGTCTTCTACAAAGTCATATCCAACAGCTCAAGCACTATAATTTCCCGAAACTCACCGCTCTAATCAAGAGCCAAAAAAAAATAACAAAAAGATGAAATTCCGGTTACGTCCCTTTCAGGCGTCCTCGAAGCGCTGTTTTTGGAATTCGCAGAACGTTTTCAGGATTTCGACAAGATCTCAGAAAATATGAGACTCGTTGCTTCTCCACGTTTGGTTGAGACAGAGTGTGCTCCATTGGATGTCCAAATAGAACTGATCGAACTATAAAATAACGCGCAGATTGTGAAGGAATTCGAGGACAAAAACGATCTACTGGAGACATGAAAAGTAGCTGTGGAGTATCCCAAGCTTTGTGAAATAGCAAGAATCACTCTTTAGTGCTGTTTAGAAGCACTCTCATGTGCGAAGCGTCATTTTCCCGAATGAAATAACTCAAGAGCAAATATCAAATTCGACTGGTGGACATCGATCTGGCGTCAGGAATACGACTGATGATCTCCACCGAGTGCCCGGACTTTGTGCGTCTCTCGGCAAACATCCACGAGCAAGGCTGCCACTAATTTCTGGATTGTTAAGTTACATGGACAGTGTTAGTGAAACAGCTGAAGACCACGACGGTCGGGAAACTCTTTCTCTTCGCTAGACGTCGGCGTACTTCCTTCAAATCCCTGTGAATCGCTTCCAGTTCGGCTTCATGACTACTGTTAGTAGATCCACACGGCCCCGACAGTTCGACGCTGTCGGGTCCTGGTTGGGGGTATTGAATTAGCACACCGTATCCACTTCTGCCATCTCTGAAACGTGAGCCGTCTGTAAAGACCTTTACCACGCTGTCTCCATAGGCCTCGATTGTGCGCAAAGTATCGTCTCGCAAGAGCTCGACGGGACTGGCCCGTGTCACCGCGGCATTTGCCAGTGTCAAACGTATTTCAGGCGGGTCAAAACTTTCATGTGGTCCTCGAGCAGGGACCAGTTGCATTCGTTCCCTGTGCTTGGGTCTTCTAGTTCGTAGACCGCGTCCATGAAGGAGGATCACTTCAGTCTTGTCCTCTTAACCCATGGGTCTTGTAATTGGTAGCAGGGTTCGTCATGCTCAACCTACGGTATCGCTCAACCGTGGTCATTATTGCCTTTTCTCGCCTTATCGCCAGGGGTTCTACGTTTGCCATAATTTCTACCGCAGCGGTGGGTGTGGTACGTAATGCCCCGCAAATGAACCGTAGAGCTTGGTTCTGTAATCGGTCCAGTCACTCTTGAGCAGTACGGCTCGCAAAGGCCTGGACCAGGAGGCTGTAGTCAATAGGACTTCTCACACTACCAAGATAGAGAGCTCTTAGTAGTCTTGCGTCCGCGCCCCAACTCGTGCTAGCCAGTTTCTTCACCAGGGACAATTTAGCTGTGGTTTTGGCGTATAATTCATGCACATGGTTTTGCATCTGGAGTTTCTGGTCCAGTTTTATACCCAGGTACGTTGTACCGTCGTGGTCTTCACCGATTCTCGGTTCTCGCTCGAAACCTTGAATCGATCCTCTTTGGAGGCCAAGACGGTAAGTGTCATTCTGGATACAGTAGGTGAAATCCTGGCACGTGGTGGCAGAGTAGTCCTACAGTAAATGGCCGGACACTGCGGTGCGACCCAATCAGACAGGGTCGACGCACTGGCCAGGGCAGGCGCAGCCCAGCCCCAACCCGATAAGCCCTTGACCCAACTGGGGGTCAAGTCGTGACTAAAAGACCATTTCCGTGAGAAATGGCTTGAGGGCTGGGCAAATGGGAATACGGCCAGAAAGGTGTACCAGAAAATGCCGCGACCGGACAAAAACGATGCCTGGTGGAAACTTGACCGTAGTAGTCAGACGCTCATAACACGAATGAGATCTGACCATTGTCCAATACGAAGCTACCTTTACAAGTTTGACAACAGAAGGGAACTGGCCTGTCGGCTGTGTGGCTGCCCCGAGGAGACGGTGGCTCACGTACTAGAATGTTGCCCCGAGTTGGACGGGGTTTTGGGTGGTGAAGTTGCGGTACCTGCTGAGGATTACCTCTATGGCGATGCCCGAATGATGAGGCTCGCCTGCGAAAAATTGAACCGGGTCTTAAGAGCCTAACGGCTCGACCCAAAAGAGAATATACATTCATTAGTGAAACAGCTTATCACTTATTTAATTATAGTGTTCTCATTGCGCCATTTAATGTAAATATACTCATGCTGTACATGTGTGACATGATGTTAGGTTTACATGACAAAGTTCAATAAAGTAGAAATATAAGAGAATATTGATGGAAATGCTTTTGTTTGTAATGAAGCACTGTGTTTGCCTAAAATACATTTTGATTATATCATTATTATCTCGCGTTGACTATTACGAGAGGAAAATTGTTTATAGTGATCATTTCGTTTTTCAATGAAAAATTTTTGGCGGCGGTTGCAAACGTAATTTTTTAATGCGGGTGGCAATATCCCAATATGTAATCTAGTATTCTGCATTCTAATTTTAAAATGTCATGTGTAGATCTAGTGTAAACGTACACAAGTCGAGAATGAGTAGGTAGGGGGCGGGGTGGTTTTAAATTTTCAATCCAAGGTGTTATGAAAGTAGTAATGATTCTTGAGGTAAACCCCAGAGCTTTAATATACATGTATTAAAAGATTAATCCACGACTTCCTTTACAATTTAAAATTGGCAGTGAACTATAACAGGCCTTGCCATTACCCTATCAAGCAGGCGTTCTCGTTGTTATTGAGTCATTTCTGTGCTGCTGGGGTAGATTTTCAACCCATGATTTACTTTCCTTTTTTTTCCTCTACAATTGTCACGGCTTTCCACGAATAGTTTTAACGATTATAAGGAGTTAATCTTTCTATAACGGTGTGGAACCGTTTCAGTGTTGTGTATAAAAGAAGTGTTTAAAGAACGAGTTTTAGTCCTGTTTTGAGGCATCGAGTCAGTTGGAAAAAAAATTCATTCAATTATTTCTCTGCAGTATTCCTATTATATCCTCATTAAACCTATTTCGGGAACTATGGGTGCATATTCAATAATCTTTAGTCCTTTTGAGTCAATTATCTGCAGTTATATATTTTGTAGTTTTAAGTAGTTGTTCTTTTTTTTTAGCTACCAATCATTTTAGTTCTTTAAGGGCAATATATATATATTTTTTTTTTTAGTTTTTATACAACCAATAATCCTTAGTTCATTACATATTGGGCTGTTAATATTCGCCATTGTAACTCTTTAGATCATGCCCAATCCTTTATTGGACTCTCATTCGTACAGCTAAATTGGCAGTAAACTAGGCCTAGCCTTTACCCTGTCAAGTAGGTATTCTCGTTGTAAGCGAGACATTTCTGTGCTGCTGGTTTAGATTTCCACTTTTTTCACCGAACGATATTCGCACGAAATGTTAAAAATTAATATAATAAATCCATACATTGGTAAATCCAGTTTTATTCTATTATAGCCAACTCAGAACCACAGATTAACCCTATCTAGTTTCATGGGGCGCGTTGGTCGAGCGGCAGCGCGCTCTGATGTCATACCGAGAGCCACGCGTTCGAGTCTCGGTAAAGAGCGCCTCTATGTTCATCCAGCTCCGAATGGGTATACTTGAGATCGGTTGGGGAATGAAAGGCGGCTGAACATTGTGCTAGCCTAAATATTATGTCGTTGTTATATAATATTGATAGCAATCTAAATAGACAGCTAACAGTTCTAGACATATGGCCTATAAATGTTTTTATGCAGCATATAACGTCATTTTAAGAGTATCCTTCAGTCGGCCATATTGATAATTAGACCATAATTATGGTTGTCCCTTCTCAACTGAGGCGGAACTTGGGGGGGGGGCTGATGTCCACGGGCGTCAGGTGAGTGGGAGACGCCAAAATGGACGTAGTTGGTTTTTCATTGATGGCAATAAATCAGGGGTCGGGATCCTGCAGCTCATTTGATGTCATTTAATTTTTTTTCAAAACTCATTTTGGTGCATAAATGTAAATTGTACTTTTTGTCTCTTCCGTGTTATTAGATTGCTGACCGCTGAAATAAATGGATATCTGGTTTGTAGGGGGGAATGACAGGTGGGGACTTGGCTTAGACATAAACAAACCTACTCTCCTGTCTATGGTGCGAATTTGAATTGAATTTTATGGAGATTTCGGAGATACTTGATGGTTAAAAAGGTAACCAGGAAGTGTTTTTTTAGTTTGTTTGTTTTTTGTTGCTTTTTTTTTCTTTTGTTTTCTGTTGTTGTTTTTTTTACAGAAAGAGCACGTCGGGATTATCAGACTATTATCAGACTATTATCAGACTTATCAGGAGATAAGTCTATTGCGGAATTTAAAATGTAAGCGTGACATAAAATAAAAGTTTAATTTTCAGGAATAGAAATAAACCTTTTATGAAATATTCGTGGAGATAGCGATAAATTCTGCTAAACACACGCACCATGTTCGATAGACGAGTGAAGTGGGTTGAAAACATACATATATTATATATAACAACGAGAGAATATTTAGGCTAGCACAATGTTCAGCCGCCTTCCTTCCCCAACCGATCTCAAGTATATCAATAGGCGAAATGCTTAACGAGCAACGGGGAAAAAGCGAGAAGTCTTGAAATTAAATCTCTTTTCCGTCTCATTTACATCATATGTACGATTCCATACTTGATACTGGCTTTTTTTGTTCTGAATGTGTTATTAGTTTTGCCGCGCTTCGTAATTCTCCCCGCCTAGCTGATTTGTTTTTCAAAATGTTTTTAGCGCATTTTCGAGAAGTCGAATGCGCTATTGCACCCGTTTTGTCCGTCCGTCCGTCCGTCCGTCTGTCATCACCCTAGATCTCAGCATCCATAAGTCATAGACCCATGATGTATATATGTTTTTTGTATGTCCTGACCTGCCATTTGTGCATCAACACTCAGTTACTCGATCCGTTAAAAAACCCCGTTAAAACTACCAAAAAAT
>MUZC01004738.1:172948-225288 GCA_002072015.1 Radix auricularia | reverse complement strand
AAAAAAAAAAAGTATATATAAACAATTTTTAAAAATAGCGCCTGATAAATAATGAATTTCCTGAAGATGACATGTACATTATGGTTTTAAAATATTGACTGACGGGAATGTTCAAAATGTTGATAAAGTTTGCCTACTTATCAAACCAAATGAAAAGCGTTTGAAGCTAATGGCAGTAATGGCGTTTGACTTAGAGACAGAAATGACGACAGCTCTTCTGATGAATTACTGCGTTACAAAATGGAGATGAACGTTCTTGAATCCATATATCCAGTACAATGGTGGAAAGTTAATGAACACCAATATCTGATAATGTCATTCCTTGCCAAGACCGTTTTGAGCATACCAGTTACATCAGTTCCATGTCAATGATTGTTCAGTTCTGCTGGTTATATTGTCAATTAGACCCACTCATCACTTGAACCAATTAATGTCAACACACTTTTGCGTAGTTGGTGAAAAGTTGATATATAAAGAAGACATTCCAGTGTTATTTAGATTTTTATCAGAACGTTAAATAAGTGTTACTTATGACATCATAAATTAAAATTTTTGGCTTTAATCGAAATTAACGATTAATTAATCGTTAATTTTTCAAAAGTTAACAATTAAATTTAAATTAATCGTTAACAGCCCTAGTATTTACCCAAAAATCTGTTTTTAGTAAAATTTTCGGCGCCCCCTGAAATTCTCCTCGCCCCCCACGCAGACAAAGCTAAATCCGCCACTGCGACGACCCTGTCATGTTAATAACAACTGTTAGGAAAAAAAACACAAAATGAAATTCGGACTGATCACACTGGATTTTGACCCATCCCTGTCCACAAACATGAGATACGAATAGCCACATGGAATGTACTTAGTCTATACAGAGCATCCATAAGGATCAGAGGAAAGTTATTCAATCTCACGTTAATCCAGGGGTTCACAACATTTTTTTACTCTAGAGCACATTGCAAAATATTGGTAGGGTTTCGGGCACCACCTATTTTAAATCGACAAACTCCTTCCATAACTTGTCATTTTCCCATAATTTATTTTCTTATTTTCTTGTTTTCTTATAGTCATAATGTATTAATAAATATTAAACAAAAATGTTTCAAAATAATAAAGTTATTTGGCATTTTTTTCAAATTGCATACACACAGAGAAGTGTATTTACAAAACGTAAAGAAAGTAAACAAAACACACAAATACAAAGAAAACATTTAATTAAAAAATATAATAAAGTCAATGTGATCTTTGGCATTGCATTTCTTTGACCAGAGTTTCATAAATAGGAGCGTATGACGATAATCCTGTTAGCAGACAATCATAAAGATGCTCATCGGTGAGTCGAGATCTATATCTTGATTTTATTAAGTTCATGTTTGAAAACAATGATTCGCATAAGTATGTCGAAACGAAAAATGATTCAATTTTATATGCCGCTTTTTTCAACAATGGGAACTTTTCTCTATCCACTGTATTCCAAAAGTCCTCTGACATTAAGGATTTTAGCAAAATATCATTCTTAAGGTCCAAAATTTCTAACTCTAGTTCTTCTGTATTACCTTGAACAAAATCTGCAATACATGCGGCTTTTTCCATAAAATTTATTTGGCAAGTAAAAGGATTGATACAGAAGGAAACTATTGGCTCAATATGTTTAAACTGCAAAAATCTCTCTTCAAACTGTTTTTTTAACTCTTGAAGATGCTTAATAAATAATGTCCCATTTAATTCATTGTCACCTAGCATTTTCTTCATATGTGGGAAATGCACGAGAGAATTGATCTGCACATGTGATATCAACAAATCCAATTTAGCTTTAAATGACTTTACAGAGCTTATCATTTCAGCTATGCTTTTATCTTTACCCTTCAACTCCAAATTTAAAGAATTCAATTTTTCCATGATGTCTGTGAGAAATCCCAAATCAATCAGCCAGCCAGAGTCAGCTAGTTCATCATAATATTCCTTTCTATCGTTTATAAATGTTTTTATTTCTTCAATTAAACTCACAAATCTTGTAAGAACCTTTCCTTTACTGAACCAACGTACTTCAGTATGCAGAATAAGATCATGTTCTTTATCTTCAGTATCTTCTAACAGGGCCTTGAAAAGTCGGTGTTGCAAAGGAGCTGCTCGAATAGAATTGATTATTTTTGTAACTATTTTCATGACGTGTTCAAATGTCAAAATTTTACAACACAGAGCTTCCTGGTGGATAATACAATGGTAGGACATGAAGTTTGAAAATGAATCATCCTTCATGCAGAGGGCAATAAATCTTTTTTTTTTACCCATATTTGCTGGCGCACCATCAGTGGTTATTGCAGACAGCTTGTGCAAAGGCATATTTATTGACTTGGCGCATGTTTTGAATGTATTATAAATATCCTCACCCCTTGTCTGTCCTTTCATAGGTAATATTTGTAACATATCCTCTTTTACTGTGAAGTTACTAAACACCATTCTCACAATAACTGCTAACTGTGTGGTGTCTCATATACCTGTTGACTCGTCATATTGTAGCGAGAACCAGTCACATATTTCCAAGTCAGTTTTTAACTGAGTTTGAATGTCTGTTGAAATTGCATGTATTCTTCTTGTGACTGTGTTATTTGACAACTGTAAGTCTTGTATTGCTGAGACAATCTCACGTTTGTTAGAAAATCCATCAAACAAACAATCGGCACCAGTCAAAAATAGTTCCTTAAACAACTCACCATCAATGAAAGGTTTATTCTTTTTTGCGAGCATGTGAGATATTTTGAAAGAAGCAATAGTGGCCTTTTTAGAATTTTCCACATGTCTAGTGAAAACAGTCTGTTGTGCTGTTAGACTTGATTTTAGATTACAATTTTTTTCTTTCTTACTTCAGATTTAAGAGGATAATTCACATTAAAAGTGCCATGATTTGTCTGAAAGTGTCGTTCAACGTTATGTTTTTTCGGCACTGCAATGCTACTACCACACAACAAACAAACGGATTTATTTTTCAAATTAACGAAACAATAGATTCCTCCCAGTCAGTGTTAAAATTATAGGTTCGTTGTCTTTTACTTGGTCCACTCATTTTAGGGCTAAAATAAATAATTTTAAAAAAAATAATTGAACTACAATATAATATCAATGTTATAGCGCAAGTCTGTTCTGCATTATATGCATAAATATATTATAACAAGAACTATAACTATCTCCTCAATAATAATAGTTTATTAATAGATCATCGCTTATGAATACAATAAATTACGCACCTCGCTTTTAGCTTGTTAATTTTTTTTTTTTTAGAAAACTCCTAATTCGTGTTTCGTCTGACGAACATGTCTCTTATCTAACTGTCGGGACCCGAACAGGGCAGCAATCTCAATGACAACAACGCGGTTCCAGGCGGGGAATGCTTTTTGCGCATCACTCCATGTACACGCGGAAAACCCGAAGTGAGCCGATGATCGCCGAAGCAATCAGAGTTATGTGCCTTGTGATTTGGCGCCTTCGGCGTTCATCGGATCAGTTCGTGGCGTTCGTTCCATTCGTTCACTTCGGGTTTTCTGCGTGTACAAGGTGTGATGTGCAAATGGCACTAGCCGTTCCAGGCTAGCGTAAATAGTGCAGTCTGGCTCGCCGCTAGACAAGTATCGAACATATTTAATAAACCTAGGCAGTCAAAAAAATTAAAACTCTAACAAATGAATAAAAATAAATCACATTTTAAAATAATGTTTATGAAAAAAAAATATGTCTCTGTTGAATAGTGAGAGGCGGGCACATACGAATCGTTCCGCGAGCACAGGGTTGGAAACCTCTGCGTTAATCAGTGCACATGCTCCAACAGAAGATACAGATGACAACACAAAGGAAACTTTCTGTGAAACACTGAAAAGAGCATTTGATGAGACACCACGTCGTGATACGAAAATAGTCCTTGGGGATTTCAATGCAAAAATTGGAAAAGAACTGGTCTATATACCAACAATCGGAAATGAAAGTCTATCTGATGAGGGCAATGACAACGGAATGCGACTCATAGACTTTGACATCTGTAAAGGAATGACAACCAGTAGCACAATTTTCCAGCATAACCAAATACACAAAGCGACATGGATATTTCCCGATGGATTTACTCGTAATCAAATAGATCATGTACTTAGTGACCGGGGGCATACAAAATACAGCTCTGTACACTTACTACTGTCCTAGGAACAGTGGTGGCCTTGGACTGTAAACATTTTTTGTCAACTCAGTTTTGTCACCTTTTCCCCTGAAACTATCAATATTATTGTAACATCCATTATATTAACTCGTGGGGTTGCTCGATTGCCGAAAACAACATTGTATCCATTTGTTAACCCACTTCCTCATATCATATCGAGCTGAAATTTTGCAGGCATACTCGTGGCGACAAAAAATGATGTCTTAAAATTTCACATTGATCGCATGTACTGTAATTAAATTAATGAATTTTTAGATAATCTATATTATCTCTATAAAATATAGCTGGTAAATATTTATGCTAGTCTGTCGCACAGTGCGTATTATATTGAACATTAGGGATGTCACGAAGTTCGAATTCGAATCCGACGACATTCGAACTTCGACGTTTTTTGAGCAAATTCGAATCCGACGGATTTTTTAAATTCGAATTTGAAAAATTACCGTTTTCACATGAATCACGGACGTAGAAATCGTAACTAAAATTTAAAAACCTAGAGACTTTTGAAAACCCAAAATAAAGAAAAGATAAAACTAAACTCCTAGACCCTTACTCAGCTGTCCATAGATTATACGTGGTATTTAATCATGAACGTATTTTCGATACACCCCTCTCACGAAATTGTTTTCATCCGAGTTTTCTAAACCTTGGAATATATATGAATGGATATATAATAGCGTTTTAGTTTGTGTTTACATGAAAATGTATTTATATAGTAATGGTTAATAACATGTACAGTACATACATACACCAGTACAACTTATTCTAACATTAAAAATGTCATTCCAATCCGCATTCTCATTCCAAGGTTTAGGGTGTCTCGTTTTCATCCTGTATTCTGCTGTAAACAAGTAAAAATTGCGGTTGAAATTAAGAAATCGAGTATCGTTTGGGATTTCTTTGAATTAAAAGTACTTTGGTGGAATTAAATTCATTCATTTTTAAACTGCAATATGCATTGTTTTTTTTTTAATTACTTATTTTTGTGATTAAAAACCCTTCTTGTTATGGGGGGCACGGGACTAACACATTGGTATACTCCCTTTTTAAGCCAAGTGTTGACCAAATCAAAATCCGCATCCGCATTTGACGGATTTATATTTGCCAAATCCGAATCAGACGACGGATTTATATTTGCCAAATCCGAATCCGACGGATGCGGATTTTCATCAGCTCCGTCACATCCCTATTGAACATACTTTATGTTTTCCCCCGTCTGTAAGGGTTCTAGCTAGACTGTCGCATGGTGCCTATTATAATTTATATTCAAATTGAACATAATACTAAGTTACATCAAATATAAAGGATTTATAGTCAAAAGCTTTGGTTTTTTACAGGTTTTTTTTTATATTTTATCTTAAAACTAGCTAATTACCCGCGCTTTGCAGCGGTAATTTATGATTTCAGTTAGCGTTTAGAACCGGTAAACACTAATTTAAAACCCCTTTGATTTCAATCTGGATCATGATTGATATAATAAATATATTAACCAAAACTTCTTGGAACAGACGTTAGAAGTTCTTTACCCTATTGGAATTTTTTAAAGCACATTTGGTAAATAATTAATCCATTTACTGAGTAGACACTTTTTAAATTACCTTTTATATAACTAATGTTAAAAAATGGCATACGGGACCCCAGCCCTAAAAGTTGTTTTTAAAACTTCTTAAAAAAACTAAAATAAGGGTCGGGGGCCCTATGGGTGTAAAATGTATAGTTTAAAACAACAGCTTATTTCAATTTGGATCATGATGAATATATTTGTTAGTTAGAATTTGTTTTAAAAAATCGAGTGTAATCGAATGGTTTAAATGTATTAAAAGTTGTTTTGTAAAAATACATTTACACAGTATCCAAACTTTTTTATTTGTAATTTAGCTAATATAATGTAAAAAAAAAACTACAATGGAGTGATACGTTTGCCTACTACCATCCCAAAATTTCATGCGTCTACCTGCACAGGAAGTTGGAGAATTTGTGAAGATTAACTTTTTATTTAAGAAAAAAATACAATTGGGGCCCCCGGCTCCCAGTGAGTGGCAATTTAATTTTTTTTCTTGTTACCAGCGCGGGAGTGTACTTAACAGTTTCCCTAAAGTTTCATGCTTCTAACTACATGGGATATTGGAAAGTTAGTGATTAGTCAGCTTTTATATTTAAAAAATACATTTGGTCTCCCGGCTCCCAGTGAGTAATACTTTAATTATTCTTTGCCTGTTACCATTGCGGGAGTGTACTGAACAACTTCCCAAATGTTGATGTTTCTAACTACACGGGAAAATGGAAAAAGATCAATTTTCAGTAAAAGAGAAAAAATAATTGGGCCCCGGCTCCCACGAAAGTAAATTCTATTTAAAAAAACATTCCAATAATCGTTGCAAAATCTATTTAACAACTTACCAAAGTTTCACGCTTCTACCTACACGGGAAAGTGGTTAAGTAGCGATTTTCAGTATTTAAAAAAATAGTTTTTGGGCCCCCGGGCCCCACATTTTATTATATTAAATTTTTTTAAATGCCAATAATCGTTCTGAGAGGCTACTCAACAATTTACCAAAGTGTCATGCTTCTACCTACACGTAGAGTTGGATAATTAGTGATGAGTCAGTTTTGAATATAAGAAAAAACTACATTTGGGCTCCCTGACCCCAGTATGTAAGAATTTAAATATTGTTTTCAATTGTTACCATTGTGGAAGCGTACTGAACAACTTCCCAAATTTTCATGTTTTCACCTACACGGGCAATAGGAGAATTAGTGATTTTCAGTTTTTATAAAGCTCATATAAGAAAAAAAAATTAATTGGGCCTACGGCCCACAGGAAGTGACAATTTAAATATTAAATTCAATTTTTACCATCGTGGAAGTGTACTTAACAACTTCCCAAAGTTTCATGCTTCTGCCTTCGCGGAAAATAGGATAATTAGGGATTTTCATGTTTTATATAGTCCTAGTAAGGGAAAATAAACGCTTTTGGGCCCCCGGCCCCCATGAGTGTGATATTTAAACTTATTTTTCGCCAATAATTGTCACAATAGGCTATTCAACAACTTTGCAAAGTTTCATGCTTCTACCTACATGGGAAATTGGAGAATAAGTGATGAGTCAGTTTTTATATAAAAAAATACATTTGGGCCCCCGGCCCCCAGTGAGTGATACTTTAAATATTTCTTTACATGTTACCATCACGGAAGTGTACATAACAAATTCCAAAAGTTTCATGCTTCTATCTACACGGGAAAGTGGATAAGTAGCGATTTTCCGTATTTTTTAAAAAATAGTTTTTGGGCCCCCGGGCCCCACTTTTTATGATTTTAATTTTTTTTAACGCCATTTATCGTTCTGATAGGCTACTCAACAATTTACCAAAGCGTCATGCTTCTACCTACATGGAGAGTTGGATAATTAGTGATGAGCCAGTTTTTAATATAAGAAAAAACTAAATTTGGGCCCCCGGTCCCCAGTAAGTGATAATATAAATATTGTTTTCACCTGTTACCATCGTAGAAGTATATTTAACAACTAGCCAAAGTTTTATGCTTTCACCTCTCGCAAAATAGGAGAATTAGTCATTTTCATTTTTTATATAGCTCATATTAGGAAAAAAGAAAATAATGGGCCCCCAGACCCCAGGGGTGGTCACCTGGGGTTGAAACATAGCCTATGACCTTTTCCGGGTCAAATTGGGGTTCAATGCAAAATTTCACCACTCTGGGTCCAACGGTGTGGATTTGTATTGGTAACAAACAGACAAACTTTCAGCTTTATATATTAGATTATTGTGTTTTTAGCGCATTTTCGAGAAGTCGAATGCGCTATTGCACCCGTTTTGTCCGTCCGTCTGTCATCGCCCTAGATCTCAGCATCCATAAGTCCTAGACCCATGATGTATATATGTTTTTTGTATGTCCTGACCTGCCATTTGTGCATCAACACTCAGTTACTCGATCCGTTAAAAAACCCCTTTAAAACTACCAAAAAACATTGCGAATCGAGAGATAACACTGGCGCAGGAAACGGCCGCCATTGCCGGAAGTCTTAGTATTATCAAAAGTATTAGTTTTTTTTTTTGTTGACGTCATTAGAATATGTGTAAAAGTTTAGAGAGTTTTACGTCATCATTTGTGGTATATTCATTACACAAGAAAATTCATAAAAATATGTCTAAAATCTAAACACAATTACTGATAACTACATAATGCTGATATCTAACATAAGTACTGATACATAATACGAAAATGCGCTAACACGTCCTGAGTTCCAAAAGGGACCAGGCTTAACATGATTTTTTTTTTAATTATCTTTCTTCAGCACGTTTTATAAACTTTTGTCTCTTTTATTCCAACCTAAGAGCCAGTATGTAAATACATTCACAGCATTTGGAAATAGAAATGGAGTAAGGATGAAAGGTAACCAGGGCTACTACAAACAACATCTCTACCGCAATAATTAGAGTCCTAACAAACTGAAAAAATAGACAACTTTGAAGTTGACATTGTTCAAATCAGAAATTTTATTCTTTATTTAATAAAATAAAACAACCAAAAAAAATCATCGTGAAACAGAAGAAACCTTTTTTTTGGTACATGAAATAATTAAACAGAAACCACAACTTCAGAAATTAAATACAAGGTTTCTTTTAATTTCAGCTGGTCAATGGCAAAAGCCCCACATATTTACAGCTACAAAAATAATACACACAAACACACACATTATGAATCTTTCACTCTCATACTTGAAATTTTGACAGTGTTTATTTCATTGAATGACAGCCAAACTTAGTTACACACCAAAAATTCCAGACACAAAGAGGTCAAGAGTATAGTGCACACCAATCTTGCTCAATCCCCACTCTCAGTAATCCATTAAAAAAAAAAGTTGAGTCATCCTTGACTTAGAACTTGCATCCTATAGTTGAATATAAAAATATTCACTCTCCCCTAGACATGTTACACGTTACATCACACAAACACAGGCCAAATATTTCCGAAGTTCCCAACTCAGTACAACAGTAATCAAAAACATCAAGTTGATAGCTTGTTTGGTTAATATGCCCCACAATCTTGTTAAAAAAATAATTATAAAATCTAATGAAAGTTTTCACCAGCTAAAATATTTTATAAATGATGATTTGACAAGGTGTGGAAGCGTACAAAGAACATTAATGCATGTATGACAAGTCAACTGTTGTTAATATTACATGACTTTAATAACTCTGAAGTAATTTACTAACCTAATTATTGTGCATAGAACAAATGACAAGAATTTCACATTTTGAAATCATTCATGAAAAAGGGGCACAGTTAAGGAACAATAAATGAACATAAATCATGAATCGAATTGTCACACAAAAGTAAACATCTTCGGTGTCATTCCACTCTTCCATTCCAGTTGCTACATGGGTAAATTAATTTTGTTGTTTAAAGTTTGGCTCATGATGTGGCTGAAAACTGTAGTCTGTACTCCACAAATAAATAATAAAAAGAGATAACTGCTACCTCGGTTATACTGTTTCCATATCATCACAAAGCCAGACTCATGCATCATACACAAAATCCTTACAACCATCAATAAAAAGCAATGCTCAGAAACAGTTCCAAAAATAAAATAAACCAAAAGTATCTAAACATATCCAGCAATTTAAATTTTGGTGTCTCTGATGCATACTCGCCGGACACAGGTGCACACGGATAATCAGGTTAACACTGTCAATGACTGACACAATCATTTTTGCATAATTTTTAAGGGTAAAAATAATAATATTAATATATTTTGGACCTCTTGCATTCTAGAACCTTTTTTGGACTATTCCAGCATCACAAATACTTGGCTTTACAAAGAAATAGTCCAATTGGCATAACTGTTTGTGTTTCATTCAGTCTCAAGCTTGCCTCATCTATTTATATGTGTATGTATATTGACCAACTAGTTGACAAGATGCACAAATCCTATGGGCAGTGAATAGCAGTCAGAGGATCATTAAGACAAGCTGACTGACAATAACCCTGGATTGAGCTGTACAAACTATAGTGATTTGGGGGTTGTGGATCCGTACACTTTCAAAAAAACAAAAGATGCTGACTAAATCAAGTTAACTGTTGGTCTGGAACAGTTTTTGTTTGATGACACGTACAACTATCCAAGATTTTATAAAATGGGCACAATTTTTATGGAACACAATGGCTCGAGTAGTCTGTTTGCTTGGATATCTTGGATGCTGGATTTAAAATCCATTTTTAACATGGGTTTGGTAACATAATTCCATAGGATATCTATTACCCAGGCTGGATTCCTTTTTCTCAACACAGGGTTGAAATAACAAATACTGTCTTGTTAAAACTTTAAAATGAAAACCAAAAAACAAAAGCCGCAACCTCAGGGCAGATTGGAATAAACATCCTGCTATTCCACCAGCTCCCCTCGATCAAATCATTTCACAGATATCCACCCAGTGGTTTACAGGATATGCCCTCACTGGACTTGATGAAGCAGAACTAGACAAATCCAAAAGCTTTTGTCTTGATGGCAAGGAGAAGCTTAGTTTTGAGCAGGGCCTTGGTGGAGTAGAGGGGGATGTACAGGCGGGAAATGCAGGTGTTGGCAGTGGGCAGGTGTTCATCATCGGCTGGTCGAATGGTGATACTTGGCATTGGCTGAAATCCTTCCTCGCTGGCTGGAAGTGCAGGGCTGGATGTCCAAAAATACACCTGAGTGGAATGTACAAACTTCAGTTGAGACACTGCATCAAACAGTTTTGGTTTTAAAATTTATTACAGGTAAGTATACTTTAGAGACTGGTAAAGGCTCCTTTATAAAGTTCTATTTAATGCATTGGCATAACAACTTTTATCTATGTGCCTGGACACAAAATTCTCTGATAGTTTTTACTAAATTTGGTAGAAACAATAAAATAATTACCAAGTCTTGTCTTTCGTAATTGTTCATTTTCTCAGCAACTGCCCAGAACCAACGCTTAAAACGCTGAACTCTTTCAGAATTTTCTCCTATAAAATTGAAAGACAAATACAAATTTATAACAATAAATCTGATATTTTAAGACTTATAAGTAATCAATTTCCAGGCAAAAAAATAATCAGTTTTTTTCTAGACATATTATTGTAAGACTAGATTGTGCCTACCTTTTTCAAAAGCCCAACTAACTTGTCCTTTTTTGATAAATACGAAATATTAAACTTTCTGAAATGTACGCAAAGTATTTAATAATAGGGGTTGTATTTTGCGCACCGATGCACACCAAACAATGACGTCATCATATTAAATATTTTTACAGCGCTAATCACCACACGATTTTTCAACTAACTGCTGTAGACTGTCGTACATCGTTCCTCAGCGTTCCACATCCAGTGAGTGAGTGAGTGACCTGGGCTTTTATATTATTTATGTGTATCACAATGAAGATTAAATGCCATGGACTCACCACTTTCGTCATTGAATGATGTGTAGCTGATCAGTGTTTGAACGTTTATGTCCCCTACACCATTGAGGAGGAGCCTAAGGTCTTCAGCAGTCAACCCATCAAGGGAGTTGGAGGGGATTACATCAAACACACCCAAGCGAAGATTCTTTAATAAAAAAAATTGTTAAAAATTCCTTTCATCAATTAAAAAAAAGATAACCATTTCAATTTTCAACTTTAGGAAATTAAAAGAAGCTGAAGGTTTGAGGATAATACATAAGCAAATATAAATATGAAGATAAATATTTTTTGTAAGAATGTCCTTTCAGATTATTTTTAGAGGGAAAGACCACAAATAAATATTGTGAATAAGTTGACCCTAAATTGACACTTTATAATAATTTGTACAATTAAAAATGGAGTTACACTTCCTCAGACAGACAGACTAAACTCAAAATTATCTACATTTAACATACCCTAAGTGCCTTCTCTGCCACAACCACCATGCGATGCTCAGCATATTTCCTAACATAGTTGTGGACATTTTGGGCTGATACTTCCACTTCAGCCCCATCTGGTAAAAGTTCAACTTGCTCGCCACCCTGGGTAACAAAAAGTTGGGATTCCTTACTGAATGTTGTCTTTGTCGTATGTACCATTAAATTTAATGTAACATTTTTATTTGTTAGGAAAAATAAATTGTTTTCTCACTCCAGGATTTTCAGCAGCTAAAAACTTTCATGTCATAATTTTTAGGCTTTCAAAACTTAACCAGTAAATGCATCAAAAATGTTTTAGTTAATGTGGGTAGCAGTAAAATTTTATTTTATTTTCACTCAGATTTAACTCCTGCAGATTTCCCAGATGCAGGGATGACTACAGCTACATTTATGCCCCTTGCCTCTATGTGATGATGGAGAGGGGATCACTGCACTACACATTTGTATAAACTCACCTCTTCAGCGCTGAGCTCCACACAGAAGTTAAGGTCAAGTGCTGTGAACAGCAACTGAGCATCTTTAGTTTCTGCATCTTCTACTAAAGAACGCAACGACTCGTACATCACAGGATCAAAGAAGGCCAGGTCATGCCAACCAATACGGCGACCCAGAATACATTTCAAGACATGACGGTTGAAGAACAGTGGACAAATCTCATTCTGGAGCAAACACAGTCCGATAATCCTGAAAATTTATTCAAATATTTACCTTAAAATTTTCTAATGACAATAAACTAGATAGAAGCCAACAGGTATTTAAAAGATTTGTTTAAAACTTTTTATTTCACATGTTGGAGTTAAACGAAATAACATTTAATTAAAACTAATTTAAGTATTTTAACGTATCTACTATTGTACCTTCCTATGTTTCTAAATGCATTCAACCTCTCCGGGGATGCCTTTCCAATACGTGGAGAGTAGTAACCCCTCTTGCCAGGTTGCCAGAACAGAGGCGCATTGTCCTCAATATCTTCCTCCATAAGCAGGTCACAGGTGAGCCCCTCCCCCCTGGCCCCACTCACAGATGAAGCAGAGGGTGGAGTTTTGGATTTCTCAGATGATAAGTTAAATATATCTAGGTCTAGGAAAGTGTCTGAGTTCATTTCCCTGGAGGTGAAGGATGTAAACAATATGTAAATTTTACATTTTAGGTAAAGATTTCACAAATAAGTTGCAATTAAAAATAAATGATTAGTAATTTTTTACAAATGTAAACCCAAGTCTGTTCTCCCTGATTTAATCATACAATAATGATTTTTTAAACTCACAGTTCAGCTAGCCAGGTGAATACAATGCAACCAACTGCCCAAAAATTTAACCATTTAAATAAAATCTAAACACTATATACAAATATGTGAAACTATGTCAAAGATACATGAAAATACATCACAATGAAATAAGTCAAGGTAAAGGAAATTACATAACATGTAGGACATAGAAATTCATTTTAAAAAAAAATTAAAAAAAGAATATACACAACAAAACATAAAATGCATTGAATAACGAAATTTCTTTCTTAACAACTTTTTTTGTAAATACTTTGCCAAAAAAAAAAAAAAAAAAAGAAAGAAATGGAAAACTAATTTCACCTTAACTTTTTGTAGAAAAAACAAAAAACTCAAAATTACCTGGTGTGAGAAGAGATAATTTCAACTGCCTCATCCACTCGCTGTCTCAGGCTCTCATCTGAAGCCAGGAGTAAAACCAGCTGTGGTGGTGACAGTTCCAACAACATACCAGTAATTTTTGCAGCTAATCCCTGAAAAATAATTTAGTTTTAAAATTCCATATTAACAGTACAATTTGGACATGACAGCCAGTGTCCAAGTGTCTAGGTTAGGAACAACTGTGCTCCCCTCGACTAATACATTTTAAAAAGTTATGTTTAACCATTCAGTCAAGTGATGAGATTAAATGGCATGACTTACTGATTTAAGTGCTCTGACTTTGGGGTACAGCCTCTCTCCCAGCTGGCGCCTGTACTGGGATATTGCATCAGTCCCACTCTCAGGGTTATCTGTTACGGAGACACCACTCGTGGAACTGCCGGGAGGTGGGTCTGTGGGCATGTAAAATGGTGGTGCATCAAAGGACAGTGTCCTCCGCATCTCTCTATCACGGCTCCGTTGTCTGATTGTGCTCCTTTGCCTCTCACGATCACGGGAGCGCAGGCGGTTGATAAGATCTGTGGCAGAATAAGGTGGGGAGAAGACTTTGAGGGGTGGAGAAAAACCAGGTCAAGAAAAATCTCTCTTGTTCATGTGGTTAAGTAATGAGTTGTTTCATGATAGGGATAAAGCTCATTTTAGCTCTTTGAACGAGTCAAATTTTTTACTAATCGGTTACATTAACAAATGAAATTATTTTCATTATTAAGCTACATTATTATAAAGCTTTATTACACATAATACAACTCATTTTACTCTCAAAAAATCTTACTTCATTACACAGCATAAATAATCAAAATGGAGGTTTTAAAAAGAGAGAAATAAAAGATTTATGTGATGTGTAAGGAGTAGCAAAAATGGATCTGCTTTTAAACCCAAGAGCAATGTGACAAAATTTTTTGACAATACTAAAAAAGAAATAGCACAGAAACAAAAGAAGAGAAAAAAAATTAAATCAAATTTTTATAAGGTAATTCACAGAGAAACCCTTATACATACAACATAAAAAAATTCAGAAACATTTTCACCAGTTACCTAACGACTTGTTAGTATACTGTAGACTTTTCCCTCCAACAAGAATGGAATCTAGTGGTGGAAGTTTCTCTTGAGAGAGTGCAGCCTGTGAAAGTGAAATAAAAACACAAAAAGTCATTCAAAGCTTGATTTTTGGTTTGGTTACTTAGTTTAAAAAAACTAAAATTTGGGATTAGCACTAAGTGTTAAATCACATTTATATCACTAATCAAACTAGGAAAATAAGTTAAACTCTAATCTCAATTTAAAAGAATAATTAAAATGACAAAGTAGATTCATTACAATACTACTAAAATACTAGCTAGCAGCCAGCCAAAAACCTATGACAGCTTGAATCTCCTAAGTGAGACTATATTTTTCCTTTTTAAACTTTTCAGAGGTCAGAGAGCATCCCTTTGAGCTAATGGCTGGAAATGCTGGGAACACCATCCATCCCCCACACCAGGTTTACCTCAACCCTAAAAAGAATGACCAGTAAGACTGATCAAAAACTTCACATCCTACCACATCATGAGTTAGGTGATAAGGTTTAACTTACATTTGCGACTGCTGTGTAGAAGCTACGGGCAACACCACTTCCTTCTCCTGGTTCATCTTTGAATGTGACCTTCACCCTGTGCACGCATAGTGGAGGTCCTGATGTGTTTGTGCGTCTATTGAAGTAGGTGTTAAGTTGCTTGAATGTCTGGGTCAAGAGTGCGTTGCGATCTCTTTCAACCTAATTTTCATCAAGTAAAAACAAAAAGAAGTTGAGCAATTTCTTTCAAAAAAATCATCATACATAGTTTGCGCTTGAGCTAATGGGGTGAGAATACACATATTTATAGGGGTTTATACCATTTATCCCCTTAACTTTCTTTCACAATCAATAACCCATGAACCCAATAGGGAAAATAACCACCTCCAGAGTCAGATCTCTCTGCTGCGAGTTTCTCAATTTCTCCATTTCCCTTCGAAAGCGGCCTTCTTTGACAGGAAACCCGCCAAGCTCACTGACCACCGACCCGGGCTCGGCACCAACATCATCACAGAAAACACGGCCAAACAAGTCCAGTGACAGACGCCAGCGGCCCAGCAAGATGTCATGAGAGACTATTTGGCCTACAGTGCTCTGGTGTCTGCAGCAGTTCAAGAAAATAATAATCTTCAAATTAATGATAATTTTTTAGTTTCGGTATGATTTTACATAATACATAGATCAATTCCTGGTAGTGAATCTTCAAGTGTATTTCAGCCAAAGTCATGAAGAACATAATTATAATAAGATACATAGTCTCAAAATAAATATTATTAAAGTCACAACATTTTTAAAGCTAATTTTAAAAAACTTCCTATAATTTGTCCTATCTCATTTTGGCCTATTTGTAAATTTCAGCCTGTAACCTGGAATCAAAACATTTTTAAGTCATACCTAACGAAAATTGATGATTTTCCAGTCATGCAATAAAATTTTACCCAACCTAATTTCCTACATTGAAGGTGAAAACAATAGACTGAAGCAAAATAAGACGGTAAAACATCCAGTTTTAAACTTGCCTTATCGAAGACATAGACATAGGTGGAGGTGGTGGGGGCAGGATGGTAGGTGGTACTGAGGGCGGTGGGGGAGGTGCCTGATGTGCTGACTGATCACTGGTTTCTATATCAACTGTGTTTGAAACATTTTCATTGGCTCCAACAAGATCAATGGGCGCAGTGTCCAAACTTGAAGTGGTATCTACAGCTCTGGTGAAGAAACAAAAACCATTACAATTTTTTACTTTTAAATTATGTAAACAAACATTAAGAAAGAATGAAAAAAATGTTTTAAGTACTTTGCATTAGCATTTTATCAAATAAATTGTTTAGAACTTTATTAATAAAAAAATCAGGATCTGGTTATAAAAACAATAAACATCAGTAGAAATGACAGATCACAGGGATATCTGTATCTCTTAAATCTCTATCAGACAGAATGAGATAATCTCTCCCACTCAATACCAGCTGCTATTTATTTCTCCAAAATACTAACTACTGAGGAAAATCAATAACTTGCAGCAGTTAATATGATAACCCTGTTCACCAATCGCTTAATTAAACAATATTCGAAGTCATGCTTAACAAACCAAATCCTTTTTCTAAAACTATAATTAACCTTCTCATAAGAATGATAATCAATTTTGAATGTCATGATACAACACCAACTACTGTCCAAGTTGGAACTTTATCTGTGCTGCTCTACTCCACTCCCCTGCTCAGTTCTCATATAGCTCAACATTTGATCTCCTTTCATTAGTCCCCGAAATAGTCATCACTTCTCTAGAGATTATGTCCCAGGTTTAATTTCTCTTATCTACTCCTCATTGTATGGACATTTCTTGTAAACTAGCCACCTCTGAGTGTTAACAACTGCTACTAGCAGTCTGACTGTTTGGTCTGATTGGTGGAGAGGTGAAGACTATACTAGGGTGGAGAGTTCTTCACCCCCCAGAGAAGCATGCCTTGGCCTATGATATTTAGTATATTCAGCTACAGCCATGCCTGCCTGGTCCTGATACCTGGGCCGGCTTTAGGCATAGGCAAACTAAGCAGCGGCCTAGGGCCTCCTATTAGTGGGGGCCTCGCACAGGAATCATAGAAAAAATTATATGACCTAGGTTTTAACACCCAGAACCACCCAATAAGTGCAATAACTGTACCGGCTGATAATTTTTAAATAGTGCATGTTTAAAATGTAAACTTTTAAAATTAAATATGACCATCCAGGCACATTTTCACAAGAATGACAAACATGAAACTTAAGTTTTCGCTAAATATGCAACTAAATATATCAACTACGGATTTCAAATGTTTTAAGTAGTAAACATTTACAATTTAGATGTTAAATGCTGTTGTAAGTTTGGATGTTGAAATTTTGTGTCAGTAAAATTAATTGACGAAATTAAGCTGCAACTTCACTGATTTCTAAAAGTATACATTTTTTTTGTTTTCAAAGTTAGCAGCGACAAAAGCTAAACAAAAATAAAAGAAAAGAAAGTAATTTCTTAGTAGTCTCACATGGCTATTTATTATTTAATTTTTTTTTAAATTGTATATGTTCAGTTTTTATTATCTCTTTAATACTGAAAATTTATGAAATAAGTCGATAAGAAGGAAATAGCCATTGGAAAAACATGTTCAGGCTTCTAGCTGATTATGAATCGTCAATGAAGCACATTCGTGTTAAAGGTGCTAGGATTGAACTGGAAAAATGGTTAAAGAAAAGAAAGACAATTGACAAGGAAACAAAAGCTTATGCAAAATAGACTAAGCACTGGAACAATGTTTTACAAAGAATCATTTCAATTGTACAGTTTCTTGCATGCGGAATTTACCAATTCGTGGCTCTGTGGATCGATTGTTTCAACCAATGGGCATTTTTAGGGATTGATTTAATTGTTAGGAAAGTAAGCTTCATGCCTAGAAGATCATTCACAACTTTTAAAAACCGAAAAAAATTTATAATCATTACTTGGGCAAAAGCATTCAAAATGAGGTAATTAATCTGATCGGTGATGCCGCCTTGAAAATAATTATAAATAATGTTCAAAATTTGAAATATCATGCCATCATTTTGGAGCTGATACTGGTCACCCAGAGCAAGTGACTATGATTTTGCGTATATCAACATTGTGAGTAAGGGTACGCCAGTATAAATCAATGATCATTTTGTGGGAATCAGGGCTGTCAACAATAGCACTGGTTTAGGTCTTGCAGAAGCATGCTTAAAAAAGCTTGAAGATCAGAATTTACATTTTCAGAACTGCAGACGCAAAGAATATGATAATGCAGTAAATATGAAAAACTGCAATCGTAACGTTTTTTTCTTTTCTTTTTTTTTCCTCTGGTGCTTCAACACAGCGATGGAAGATCTTGAAAACTCATTTTTTAAAAACTGACGTTAAAGCTAATTTTTGATACTTGCTGGGAATGCAGGAACGTTACTATTAAAGCTGTTCGTTATCAAAATGCAGCTGTGTACGTGACATTCGTGGAAGTGTCTAAAAATGCAACCAACCCTAAATCAAGGACCAAAGCAAATGGATTGGCGAAACAACTTAAAAAAATGAATTTCTTGTAACTTTAGTCATCTGGTACGATTTATTGTTTCAAATGAATATGAGCATCAAATTGATGCAATCGTAAGACATGCAATTAGACATCGCACTGGAATGTATAAATAGAGCAACCGAGTTCATGAAAAAACACAAAGAAAATGGATTTGTGTCGGCTCAAATTTCGTTCAGAGAATTGACTCAGAATTAGAGATGAAACTAGATGAAGTCATATTTCCAGCTGCCACAGGTTAAGACAATGAAAAGTACACAAACAGTTCAAATATGAAAGCATAGACGAATCATTGACAGATTCAATAGGAGAAATATTGAGTAGAATTTTTTTAATGTTTTGTTAGATCAAGCAGTTATGTCATTAACTGCATGTTTTGAGCAAACAACATCACTTTGGTCTTTTTTTTTATTTCTGCAAAACATAAAAAAAGTGGCAGAATTCAACCAAAACGATTTTCCCAAATGTTGCATGGATTTGAATATTGCACTCACCGATGCATCTGGTTCAGGTATTGATCCAAAGGATTTATTCTGTGAATTGCAAATGATTTCCAACATTGATCCAGATACGGTATCATCTTCCCTTAATGCTTTACGTTTTATTTATGGTCATTATTTGAATACAACTGTTTAAAGTGTCACTAAAGCCCTTCGTACAGAATTGACAATGCGGATTACTGTTGCATCGGGGGAAAGAGGTTTTTCTAAGTTAAAATTGATATAAAAAAACTATTTGAGAATTACTAAAATGCAAGAAGGCCTGAACAGTCTGGCAGTGATATCTATTAACGAGATATTGCCTAGTCACTGGATTATTCACAATTTGTTGAAGACTTTACTGCCACCAAAGAACAAATAGATGAATTTTTTAAAGTTTTAAGACATCAGCACGAATGTTTGTATAAATTTCAGTTATTTGTTGATTGAGATATAAACACATGTAGTTTTTAATCAAATGTCCAATATTATTCTTTCCGCATTTATTAAGTTTTCAATTACTTTTAGGGCCATCAAAATCACTTAGCCTAGTGCCTCCAAATCCCTAAAGCCGGCCCTGCTGATACACATTGACTGGTTGTCAATGTCAAGCTGTCATGTATCTGAGAGTTCTACCCAAGTGTCTCCATGTGAGGCATTTTATTAGGAAGTTTCTTTTACTTACATTGATGGAAGAGAAGATGACTGAACTGTTGGTGGTGGAACAGCCAGGAGAGACATTGTGTGTGGCATCACAACAGATGGTTGAGACTCTACAGAGTCCATTGGTGAATCCGCACTGAGTGGTAATGGATCATGGCTGGGTGGAATAGATGGCTGGGGGTTGCTTGAAGTACCTAGGGTGACAAAAATAATTCTGAACATTAATGGCATTTCAAATTTGAGTTATAACAATTTTTAGTTAGGTTAAAAAAAAATTACAGGCACTAAAATTCTGTAATGCTAAATCTATAGGTGTAAAATTCAGTTTCTTTAGTCCTCAGAAATACATTTAAAAGGATTTCCTCTTTACCTTGAGCTGGCAGCGATGCAGTAGAAGAATTGGCAGCAGAAGCTGCTTGGTTCTGAGACCAGGCTAGGAATGCAAAGTGTATTTTTGGTCTGATTGGTGGGTGAGACTCCTCGACATCTTCGCTGTGACTTTGACCGGTGCGTACAGCAGTGGCATTAATTACAGCCCCAGAATGGGAAAATAAATTGTTTGAGATGGAAGAGGCTGGTTGACTGACGATGGACAAACTGTGAGGTGCAGGCTGGCTGGCCAGCGGGGGGGCTGTTGGAGTTGATGCAGTGTGGACAATGACGCTTGTCTGGGTAACATCAGGGAGGGGCGAAGGACCTTGTTGTAGATGGAGGTGATAAGAAGGCAATAAACCACCAGTGGCCATGGGCGTGGCACTCACTGTGGTGGTGACTGGTTGGGTCACAGTGGTGGCCATTCTCTCTCGGCTGGTGGCTATTTCAGAGAAAGCTGACAAGGTTGCACGAGCCAGCTGGCTAGGGGACGGGGGTGTGGAGGTCACCATGGGTGCCGAAGGGTGGGGTAGTGCAAAATTAGATGGTGGAGTCGAGGGCATCAAAGGCGCAGAACGATGAGGAAGAGCAAAGTTGGTGGAGGATGATGAGCCAATGATGATAGCTGGAGCAGGATCTGGGTTGAGAGCTGATATAAAAGCTGACTGGTATGATGGTGGTGCTGGGTCAAGTGGCAAGGGTATGTTCACAGGATTGTCTGCAACACTGTGATTAAAACTGGAACTTGGTCCAGACAGTGATAAATTCACAGCCACACTCTGGGGAAAATCTCCGGTGCTGAGTCTTGACGAGCTGTTGGACGAGACGGTCACAGTGGCCACGTTGGATCTACCTGTGCTGCTGGTGGTGCTGATCGGAGCAGCAGCTATGGGCTGAAAGGCAGCGTTCCTCAGACTCTGAGCCAGCTGTACCCTCTCATCATCCGGTTTGAGTGACAGAGCCAGACTGAGAGGCAGCTGCTGGCCAAGAGAAATAGACGTGCCCTCCCCGGTTTTTGAAACCACTGTAGGCTTGGCCATTCCAAAATAATCCTCTCGCCGTGCATTGGGCTGCAGCAGGTGGGGTTGGTCTGCCAGTGGCAGGGCCTCCACCAAAGGGGTGTGAAAAGGATCTGGTGGAGGGCACCCCATGAATATCGTGGAATCAGATCTCTGGAAGAATGGATGTCGTCTGCCCAGCCTGGTGGCGCTGTCACTGTCCCCATCAAGGCTTTCAGATTCCATATTCAACCCTGCAGATGTGGAGGCCCCCGGCAGCTCCTCGTCATGTTCCTCTTCTCCTTCTTCTCCGTCCTGCCAGGATGTGACAGAAACACCATCCCTCAGGGCCTCAACGTCTGAATCTGGTGCTGTCCGTATATAGTAGATGAGTGCATCAAACACATAGGCTACATGCTTGAGGGCTGTGATGTCCATGACTGGTAGGGAATCAGAATGTTCATCATGGTGACTTCTCATCAATGATAGGGCATAACTAAGGAAGTCCCTCCTGGCAGAATTCCCATCAGTACTTGTAGCTGTGGATGAATAAATAATTTTTTGAAAGAAGCTAAATACAGGTGTTCAATGGAGAATAGTATGTGCAAAAAAATGTGAAATATTTTATTAATTATTAATTTTTTTTTAAAACTTACCCAAAGTTCCAAATCTCAGCCGTCTTCTGTTATGATCAATAACCTGCAATGTTCTGGTCTCCTCCCTGGGTGGGGCAGCACGTTCTCTCTGTGTTCTAGCGTAATTGGCATGCAGTGGGTGTTGAGGGCAGGATGGATCACTGTTGTTGCTGAGAGCAGAGCCAAAACGAAGCTGGGCCTCGGTGGAGTCCATGACTGCGACAAGCCACTGCCAGGTTGGACGAAGATGCTGCTCAAGGTACACCTGCACACGGTTTGAGGTAAATGTATATATAAATTAGTAATTCCTTAACTCTTAAAGTGCCATAAGGCTTTTGGAAAACTTCCGCCTCAGTCCCGTAAGGATTTCCCGTATTACGATCAACCGGTTATGAAATTAAAAAATTTGCGTAAAATCCATTTATAATATTATTGTCATACTGACTTCATTTTTAAGGCTAAGAATGGCTATTTTACGCATCCAAAAGACCGTACTGAGTTTGAAACAATATTTACCTGTAGTTTAGTACTATTATTTTAGTAATAAAGTATAACAAAAACGTATCTTCGAAAAAAAAAACGTTAAAACTACCGAAAAACATCTCGAATCGAGCGATAACACTAGTGCCGGCATCGGCCGCCATTGCCGGAAGTCAAATACATAGTTTTTCAAGCATTGAAGAGTTTTTAATTTCCGAGATCTCATTTCTAACGAGATTTGTATCTAGGGACGCATTACGACGCTTTAGGGATAGCGGGAAGAGACGCATTACGACGCTTTGCGACTTTAAGAGTTAAGGCCAGGTAAATTATTTATAACGAAAATATATTTTCACATAATTCTGTTAATTTAGCAACCTCTATCAACCTACTTGTAAGTTGTGTTCCTCTTGTGGGGAAACCTCCAGCACCCTTGGCAGGCTTGGCGTCAGTGCGTGGTAGTAAGGCATGACATTGAGTAGGTCTGTTATCTGACGAATCATGATGCTAAAAGCACGGGCCAGCTGGCTTGCTGTTGTTGCCATGGTGACAGGGCTGTCTTGATTTGTCACAGTAGGGGCAGTGACGGTAACAGAACGGCGTAGGGTTGAGGGGTCAATATAGATAAGACTGTTGCCACCTGCATAGAAGATTTTCTTATCAAACCCCAGTTAAAAACTCATGGCATTATATTTATCAGGAGAAAATTTTCATTTGTTTGTTTTTAAAAAAATAATTTTAACAATTTTTAAAGATTATCCCATTATTTAGACTATGACCATCAGAAAGTCCGTAGCTATTTTATCATGAAAGGCATTGCCAACCTTGCATTCAAAACATACTTGTGACTTCATCCTTTGGTCATAATATGGCTATAGAGAGCCTTTGAAAGAAATTTTGATGCTATGTGCAACTTTGTAAAAACTGTTTCTATAGCTTTAAATTTTCAACTAAAAAACAGAGTGACTAGTTAACTCTTCTTGAGCCATAAGGTTTTCGGAAAACTTCTGCCTCAGTGCCGTAAGAATTTCCCGGATTGTGATCAACTGGTTATGAAATATTAGAAAATTGCGTAAAATCCATTTATATTATTATTGTTATACTGACTTCATCTTTCAGAATAAGAATGGTTATTTTATGTATCCAAAAGACTGTATTGAGTTTAAAACTATTTTTACCTGTAGTTGAGTACTATTATTTTAGTAATCATATCTTCAAAAAAAAAAACGTAAAAACTACAAAAAAACTTCGTGAATCAAGCGATTACACTAGTGAGGGAAACAGCCGCCATTGCCGGAAGTCGAAAACATTGTTTTTCACACACTGAAGAGTTTTTATTTTCTGTAATTTCGTTTCTAAAGAGAGTTCTATCGAGTCACGCATTATCGCGCTTTGGTAAAAAAAAGTAAATCGCGCATTATCGCGCTTTGGCACATTAAGAGTTAAAATTCATTGAAAACATAATGATTAAAATGAGTATCTTTAAATCATGATTTTAACACGCTCAAATAACAATTTACATAAAACACCAATAAGAGCTTACAGAAACAACTTGGCCAATTCTAATAAATCTGTTTCAGGCTACAATTTTCTGGCAGAAATGATCTTAAAATTCATTTATTTTAACAAGAAAAAAATTTCTACAGACCTGCTGTACTGGTGGTGGTAGTTGTGGTGGGTGTTCTGGTGGCACTTGTGGTTGTCACTGGGTCTCTCTGCCTTATTGCCCACTGCATGGTCTGAGGGGCCTGCAGTGTTCTCTGACCCTGAGCTCCAGGCACAGCAGTCGTGGGTCTCTCCAGCTGCTCATCCATATAGATGAATTCATCTGTGTCCCTCTCCTCACTTTCTCCTGCTTCACTCTCATAATCATCTTCCTGATTTGAGGAGTCACCTGAGTCTTCAGAAAAATGAGCTAGGCTTCCAAGACCTAAAAATTATAATAAAGATATCATACAGCTGAGTGAAATAATTGATTTAAATTCTATAACAACCTGGACAGTAAGGATGAAACACCCACCTGACACAAGAGTTCTCAGGCTGTTATTTTTCATTTGACAGATAAAAGATTTCAAATCATTCACATGTGCTATAAATTTTTCATTTTAAATTCATCAGTAAATTCAGTTAAACCTACCAGCATCTGACCCTGCCGTCGCCATGGTAACAGCTGACCTCTGCACACTAACATTGTCCTGGTTACTGTGGCTGCTGCTTTCACTGTCGCTGTCTGACTCCTCTGTCAGCATCACCAAGCTCATGTCACTTTCTGCAGGTCCTGGAGAGAAAACAAAAAGTGCAACTATTATTTAGACTGAAACTATCACAATCCATGAAACATGTAAATATCATCGACAGGCTATCATAAAAAAATCACTTCTCCTTGACCTACCGTCTTCAGGATCTGGAGGGGGCTGCTCAGGATCATGATCGAGGTCATGATCAGAATGTTCAGATTGGCGGTCATCTCTGTCTTCCCTGTCGCTGTGGTCATCTTCAACTTGCATACTTTCAACTACCTCCACCTGGGAAAATGAAAAGTCATTAAAAGCAGCTGGTGTCGCCGGTTTGTGCCAAGAAACAATATTTAATTGGCTTCAATATCTGTTTGTGAGTCCCAAACAATGTTCCCTCTAAGATTTGTTGGTCCATGTGCAAAGTAAAAAATCGCGTGTGCAGCATAAATTTTTGTGCAATATTTTACAAAATTTGCTGTGCTGTAATTCTAAACTGCTGCACAGCACCAGTCATATATCTCTATGGTCATGCAACTTGAAAGGAACATAAGTCACAATATTGGCAAGGAGAAACTGCTTGAGTTTAAACTGTAATTTGAAGCTAGTCTAGGGAAGATAAGCAACAAATATAATTTACTTCTTCAATGTCCACAGGCATCCTTTCATCATCAGCTGGCTGTCCTGAGGATGGCTGAGCTCTGTGCCTTGGTGAGCGGTGGTTGACGATGGGAATTCGCTGGGTAGTTGTGTCAGCTGATGAAGGTCTTGGGGGCAAGGGATCCATGACAAATAATTCTTCACTTCCCTGGGAAGAAATAGTGTTTTAAAATATTTTTAAAATGCAACAATGAAAACTGCTTATGGAAGTTTTTTGTGGACATGATTAGCTAATGTTAACTAAGTTGTTATTTATGTTTTGGCCTGTACAAATGAAACATCTGTAAGCAAAAAACTTATACAAGCCAGAAGATATTAAAACATTGGTAAAAATTAAACAAAATATATTATAAATATTTGATGTTTGCGTAAATAGATTTAAAATATAATTTTTAAATATTTTTTTTCCTCACTATAATCATGAAATAAGAGGCCAAGTTAAGTTTTCACCAACCTGAACCGCGTCTGAGTTGATGCTGACCAGAGCAAATGGAGCTGTGGGCCTGGCCACACCCATCCTGACAGGTACAATTAGAGCATCAGCCATTTGACAAAGTTCCTCTATAGCAATGGTAATGAGGGCCTGGAAAACACGCTTGCACTTCATCAGTGGCTGGCATGGTGTGGCATGAAGGCTGGGAAAAGATTCATGATTATACTTTACCTCATGTTAAGTTCAAGATGTTATCTTTTTTCTTAAAATCACGGTAAATGTGAGGACTTATTTACCATCTTACAGAAAAAATTTATTATAGCAAGAAAAAAAAGAGATCAGTTGAATAATGGCAAAGTTATTAACATGAGATTGAACTTAATCATTATGGTTATTCAGAAAATGCCAAGCATCAACTCAACAAATCATCAACTTAAGCCACTATCATCCATGAGTCCATCCTTTAATGCCAACCTTACTATTTCCTGTAGGTCTAACCTTCTCTTCTTGCTGGAAGCAGGCAGCATGCCAATGTTCAACACAACAAACACTCTGGCCACCGAGCGCACAAATCTTCGAGTCACCTGACGAGCTTCATCTCTTCTAGCGGGCATGCCTTCGCATTGCATCTCTCTAATTAAAGTTGTCAGCAAGGTGTCCAACATCTGGGGAAATTTAACAAGAAAAAAAAGTTCCAGAAATGAGTATAATTTTTTTTTAAATCATAACCTTTAAATAAAAATTTATTGGTGCGTCTTATACAGAGCTTTGAAAAATACCACTTACAAAAATATGCCTTTTAATAACCCAAATTTTTAATTGACAGGGTAGAAGAAAAGGCAAAATAATTATTTGATGACTTTAAAAGCACAGTAACACCCCTCTTCTTCCCAAGTGTGACTGTTGTTACCTCATTGCTGCACTTGACCAGCAGACAGTGGGTGAACTTGTCTAGCCTTGCTGTACCACTTTGACTCTCCAAGTAAATTTGTTCCTCATATACAACATCAGGCCCCCTGTTAGATGGACAGTGTTGTCTTAACACCAGAGAAGGAGATACTTTAGATTCAAAGCAAACTGTTCCTCTTAAAGGATTTTTACAAAAGACCCGCCTTGACCTTTATATAGTTTAATAAGAGCTGTATTTCTCAGGCTGGGGAGGCGAGGGGGCCTCCAATATAAATGTTGAGAACCTCTCAGAATACTGAATGAGAAATATCTCCCACATAACCTAAGGACAATGTCAGCAATGTCATGCATGAAATTATGAAAAGAGTTAAGTTACAAATTGATTTAGTCTATGAAAATAGTCTGATGTAACAATTGTTTCTATAATAACTAATAGCTAATATGAGCACTAAGAACTATTGTAGATCTCGTGGAGTTTCAAGTAAAATAATAATTTTAAGACTACAGCAACTAATCCTTTTTGGTTTAGAACAAATTGTAGTTGAAATTAATATATTCATCCTGAAAAGTGACAGTCTTTATTTAACTCTTAATGTACCAAAGCGCGGTAATCTGCGGTTTAACGTTGTATGCGCGACTCGATAGAACTCTCTTTGGAAACGAAATTACAGAAAATAAAAAATTTCAGTGCGGGATGAAAGATGTTTTCAATTTCTGGCAATGGCGGCTTTTTACCTCGCTAGTGTTATCGCTCGATTCGCGATGTTTTTTCGAAGTTTTTACGGGTTTTTTTTTCGAAGATGCGATTTTGCTATACTTTATTACTAAAGTAATAGTACTAAAAACAGGTAAAAATAGTTTTAAACTCAAAACGGTCTTTCGGATACATGAAATAACCATTCTTATTCTAAAAGATGACGTCAGTATGACCATAATAATAAAAATGGATTTAACGCAATTTTTTAAATTTTATAACCGGTTGATAGCAATTCGGGAAATTCTTACGGTACTGAGGCGGAATTTTCCGAAAACCTTATGGCACATTAAGAGTTAATAATCACTGATGATAAGCAATCAGCTGCAAATCTACATTTGATGCTATTTACTTAATAAATAACTGACTGGGGAGCTTTGTTTGGCAAAGCAGAAAATTTTACTAACCCTTTCGAGACTTGGGGGGGTGTTTCATAATGCTAATCTGTATTGCACAACAATGCAGGACACTTAACAAATTTATATTAAGAACACTTTTAATGATACTTGGAAGAAAAATATATGTAAATAATACTGTACATTTGACACAATAACAGTAAACAACAAATTCAATGGCACCCTAACTTTGTTAACTAGGTCATGGTTTGTATAAATTTGCTAAGAATACAAACTCACCCAGTAGCAGGCTGCTTCAGACCAGATATCAACATTGCCTTGACAGCTGACCAGTCGTTAAGGATTCGCTCTAGGGCTCGGCGGCTAAAGCGGGGAGGTTCCAAATCATGCTCTGGCATTTCCATATCTGGCAGAGCACGAATTTTATCTTTATTAAATCAGAGAAAAACATGGGTGTACTTTCTCTAACACTGTGGTATCAGGACTAAATTTCATCAATGACATTTAACTATTAAAATAAATCAGATATTTAAAAAACAATACAATAATATATTGTCCTTTTTATTACTTAGAACTAATTAAAAACATTCAGATTAAAACAAAATACTATAATTCTAACCTGAATACCCTTTTAATGCTTGTAACTGCAACAATGGTTTTAAACATTTTTTTATCTTCTACATTTAAAATAGCTGCTAAATAAAATATGTATTGTTGGTCAGTCCATAAGTACTTTGATAACAGATAAACAATCACAAAACTAACAGTGACATATATCAACTATTTTTAAGGTGGCTTGGTGCAAATCATTTTTTCATTACTTTGTTATGTGCAAGTGTCACAAACTTCGTACTCACCTAAATCTACCAGCTGTGCTTTCCTACTGCCTGATATCCTAGCCCTCGCAGGCTGGAACTGTCTCTGCTCCACAAGTTGACGGCCGACTGTCTGCACTAGAAAGAGAAGAATGTTCTCCCCTCTAGAGTTGGGTGCAGACACCAGATCTGTGTACATAAGCAGTTTATTGAGTAAAGTAATTCTGGAGGCCTGAACCCCCGCCACAAGAGCCTTGCATTTACATTTCTCCCAGCAGTCGCAGTAGGCTGTTGGCGATGTTTTTTTCAACTTACAGTCATGGCCTTTGTGGCAGACACGGGCACATTCTGTACAACAGCATAGAGTGCCAGTGAGTCCACAGGTTTTGCACTCAAAGATATCCTGCAAATCAAAGGAATATCCTTTTCTACACATTCATATGGTATTTTTTTAATGAGAAAATGTAAAGAAAGAAAATTTAAAATGTTTTTGAGTTTGACATTTACAAGTTGATCAATCAAATAAAAGAACTGATTACCTGGTTAATATGATAAGCCCCAGTCCATGTAAAACTGCATGTGTCATTTGCACACAGAACATGCAGTGGGGAATTGTCTAGACTTGACCCTGGTGGATAGATCATATTCATGAGAATTTCTGTTTTACGAGATGTTCTGTCCCCTGTGCTGATGTCCAAAAGACTCTGGTGTTGATTTCTAGCCTTGACAGCAGCTTCCAGAAGTGACAAGGCTGCGGGGTAAGCCCTGCCACAAACTGCTTGCATAAATGGGGTGCACCCTTCAGCATTTCTAGAAAATATCAATACGTATGTTAATGTAATCATTACATCAATATATATATATACATCAATACACATATATAAGGACATAATGAAAAGAGTTTTTTTTTAGTTCTGGAATTTTAATGTTGTTTATATGTTACTATACAGTCAGACAGAAACTATTTCAATTTTTATGTATGATGTAACATGTAAAAAGCTCTGATTCTGGAAGTTAATACAGTTATCTTATCTTATCTTAGATATACAGACGCTCCTTCTATGCAGAAGATAATTGCGTCCACAGACCATGAGAGATGATCTGTTGGCAAGTGATGTGGCGGTCACAGGCCACGGCTATAGGGGTTCCACGCATTACCCCAGCCGCCTAACTATTGTCTAGTTAGGTACCCATTCGGAGCTGGGTGACTCGGGGACTCCTCAGGCCCCGAGAACGAATCCTCACCTTAGTGTGGATTCGAACTCGTGACCATCGGTATGGCAGTCGAGAGCGCTACCTCTCGACCACCACGACCCACAGTTGACCTCACTAACTTGAATTCCTAAGTCAAAAACCTCCCTATATGGAATTAATTGTTAAGTCCCGGCCAAATTCCATAAGAATAATGTATTTTAGATTTTAACTCAAAGATTTTTGGGTTCCAACCTCCTTTAGTGGAATTCCCCAAGGCATCTGGGTTATTATTCTAGGGCAACATCTCAGAACATGTGTCCCATAGAGCTAAGTAAACATCTATTTTGAGACCAAAAATGACCTAGACAAAAAAAATTGTAGCTCCCACTATGGAGGGAGTAAAGTGTTGGGGGGGAAGGAAGGCTTTCTTAGTGGTGTATGTCAAACAAAGTTGACTTCCTTTCATATGAAGCAACAGACACCGCCTCTCTTTCATGTCAAGCCTTTTCTTAGGGATGGCTGCTACCCCGCAACCCCCCACCCCCTCTTTCAATATCAATATTACTCTTGATTAATCTGCGCGAATTACTTCATTTTCTCTAACTTGAAATTTCTGTAAATCGATTTTTTTCTGGTCCCTTTGAGTTCGACTTAATGAGGGCCGATTGTAAGTACATCTCAACACCATGACAGCGCTTGCTATCTTTAATAATGAAGGCATTGATAAAGCTAGTGAGGATTGAGGATCGATTTATTTTTAAAACATGAAATGAACAATAGAAGGAATGGGCTGGGCCAGGACAAAAGTAAAATAATTCTAAATGTTATTCAAACTCACTTAGAACTGAGTAGTTCAAACAAATGTGGCAGGAAGAGGGGAGACTCAAGAATAAAGTCTAAAATCTGTAAGGCTGTGGCCCGTCTCTCTTTATCTTCCATTTTCACAGGGGCAACATTAACATTACTGAATTCTGAGCCAGACATGCCCGAAGGTCCTCCAATAGATACACCAATGCTACTTGATGTGGCTGCATTAGATTGTCGCATAGCCCAGTCAGCTAAAAAAAATAAAGTGTGTTAATTGGCTTAATTTAGATATAAAGAAAGTAAATAAATGAAATGACAGTAGATTTAAACAAATTTCCGCTTTAATTAAATGAGCTTATATAAAGTTAAATAGCTTAAAACTTCTTACCACATAAAGGAAAAATTACTAATAAAAACAAAGCTTCTAGTATCCTAAGTGAAATTCAAGATATTAGCAAAAATTAACTATAAGTATGTTAATTATAAACAATTTTCAGCTTTAAATACTTGGCAACTAAATTTGAATTTGTGAAAGTTAATTAAGGCAAAATTTTACTTACAAGAAGGGATAGAGTCGTAACTTGGTGGTGGGTCAGATGGCCAGCTGATGGTTGGTACAGCAATGCCAGAGTCATCCCTTTCCAAGTCTCTTGAATCTAGTCCACTGACACCTCTTGCAGCAGATGATGCTCTGCGTATCAATTCCCTGACACTCATGCTGTAACACAACAAAGAATTAATCTAATAATTTATCATTGCAATGAAAGATGCATAAAGATGTATTTCATAATATAAAATTTATATTTTCCTTAAATAAATCTATGCTAATGTTCTCCTCCTCACCTTCTGCTTGAAGTTTCAGCAGATCTGGACTGTAGGGAAGCAATGGCATCCACTGCACTAGTTACTGCTTCTAGTGTACAGCTAAATGAATTGGAGCCAAGCTGAGATTCTACAAGACAAAATCAAATACAAAGTATAAAAAAACAGCTTCAAGGGCTTCATTCTCATTCAACTAATAAATAATATTGTTTTTAAAAATAAAAACTGCTACATCAGAAATACTAAATTATAATTAACTCTTAAAGCCCCAGAAGGTTTTCAATAAACTTCCGCCTCAGTCCCGTAAGGATTTCCCGTATTACGATCAACCGGTTATGAAATTAAAAAATTTGCGTAAAATCCATTTATAATATTATTGTCACACTGACTTCATTTTTAAGGCTAAGAATGGTTATTTTACGCATCCAAAAGACCGTACTGAGTTTGAAACAATATTTACCTGTAGTTTAGTACTATTATTTTAGTAATAAAGTATAACGAAAACGTATCTTCGAAAAAAAACCCGTTAAAACTACCAAAAAACATCGCGAATCGAGCGATAACACTAGTGCCGGCAACGGCCGCCATTGCCGGAAGTCGAATACATGGTTTTTCAAGCATTGAAGAGTTTTTACTTTCCGAGATCTCATTTCTAACGAGATTTGTATCTAGGGACGCATTACGACGCTTTAGGGATAGCGGGAAGAGATGCATTACGACGCTTTGCGACTTTAAGAGTTAAAAGAAAATCCCAAAACTGGTATGATAAAATATAATATAAATGTATTTAGTACAGACATACCATTATCACATTCTTTGTTTGACTGTGGAATACAGGCTGCAACACACATGTGTAGGAGATTGCGGTTCCCATCACAGTGTTCTTTCAAGACCTCTTGAAATTTAGTGGATGGAGAGGTACCAGAGTCTTCTAGGCAATAGTAAGTAGAAATTTTCATCATGAGAAATTTACAAATACTTTTAAATTTGAAGTCACTTTGTTATTTATCAAACCCTTAGCAAAAAAATCACGGGGATGCAGAACATCTTAAAATTCATGCAAAGTTAAAAGAATTCCATCATTACAACAAGTTGTTTTTTTAACCACACAATATATCCTGCTTACTTGTTTCTTCTTCTAATGATGCCACAACTGCCTTGACCTTAGCAATATCAGTTCTCAAAATATGAGGAATCAATATTTGGTGCTGTGAAAAGGGGGAAAAAATTTAATGAAAGAATATCCCATGAAATCTTTTCAGGAGTACATTAAAAAAAAAAGTCTGCAGAAACAAACAGGACACACCTTCCCTTCACTATTTCATTCATAACACAAAATGGTGTCATTACACTTTGTTCACAATAACACTATTGTGTGTGTGTAAAAAATGTATTAATATAGCAAGACTTTCTTGGGTTTTTCCCGCCTCATATTTATTATTAAATACTAAGTGATTTCACTTTTCCGTGGAAATATTTAAGAAATTCATATAAGTGAAATTGACTCACTGTTACTTTAAAAGTTTACTAGTATAGTGATTACCTTTTTTATTCAGTTACAGCAATGTCATTTAATTTGGAAAAAACTTATTTAATATCAGTTCAACAACAACAAACAGAAACTTGGTAAACTCTTGCTGTTTAAGCCATCCGATGACATGAATGAGAATTTTAACATACCTTGACGGTAAATGCAATAACTAGAGCTGACTCCTTTCCAGCCATTGCAAAGCTTGGCAACTTTTGCACCTTCATGGCAACAGAGGTTACAGGAGGCAAATCAAGCCAGATAGGATCCCGAATATTCTCATTGCAGTCTTTAGCTAATGGGTAGATGGCTCCATTACCATCCCTCAAAATCATTGATGCATTGGGTGGTGGCTGCAAAGGGAAACAACATAACTGTACAAAAATGTTCTGATTAGACATTATCCTATTCAGTATTTACAAATTAAAAACTTTCTGAGCAAGCAGATCAAGTTAAAATTTCATTTCAAGCCCCAACCCTCAATCTAATTTTTTTTAAAAATAAGTGCAGCATTTTTATTAAATGTACAAAATTTTGATGACAATGCTAAATTATTATTAATGTAATTAAAGTGACAAACTTAATGAGACATGTAGTTTTACCCCAAAAAAATACACAAATAAACAATGTCAAATTTTCTTCCTAGTGGTAAAGAAATATACAAATTTTTGTCTAATATTTATACTCACGATGCCACAAGTAAGTAGACAGACATCACTAGCCCTGGTACCCAGAAAGGCATCAGCACTTGTAGGGAAAAGACAGTTATGGTCCATCTTGCCAGTGCTCAAGTTGTGGTACGTGTAGTACAAACGAGAACCACTTCTTGAAATTATGTGTATACCTGATGGTGAGAAAGGTGCATTACAAAATGTAAACCTTTAAAAAAAAATGTGAACCAGACCTGCCAACTTGCCCAAAAAAAATATCTGTAGATGGTGCACGCGCAAGTCGGGATCGCAAGTCATTAGCGCCGTGGTCTAAATCTATACACTTAATTATCAATAGTTAAATAATTAAAAGTTAAAGAAATAATAATTTACCTTCATTTTCATGTAATAGTCCACAGAATGAATATTAACATCATTACAAATGTACATATATACATATGCACAGAACAGAATAATCATTATTTACATATGTACACAACTTGCATGTGTTCAGTTTGACAACATTTCTCTTGTGGCCTTTTTACATTTGCCCAACAACTCTTTGGACATATGTAAGTTGCCATGGCAATTGGTAACTTTGGTGACCAACAAATTAGACAGAGTCTCCACTTTCATAGAGGCCCTTGACTCTGTATAGTTTTTCTTGACAATAGAAAAAATTCTTTCGGCATCTGCATTGCTGTGGGGAATGCAGCCCACTGCAAGCATGGCAGTAGCCAAATCCTTTAACTCCACTTGGTCTGTTATTGGATTTTTAAAGTTTTTCAGGAAGTGCCACTGTTCATCCACCTTGGTTGAGGTAACCACTTCCTTTGGTAGGTCCATAATCTGGTACTTCCTGAATTATTCCTCATAGGAGTCCAGTGAACAGGTCATTGGAATTTTCTTTTTAAAAAAATTGAAGGTCAGCAAAGGTACCACTATCTCTCCATTTCATATTTAACACTTTGGCATGCTGGTAGAGTGGGTCAGATAATGGAAATTTCTATTTCATATACTTGAGAGCTACAACATAGAAAGACTTTAGGCGCTCTACAACCGCTTTTCTTGACTTCTCATTCAGCTTTTCCAAAAGTGCATTAGTTTGTAGTTTCACTGTCAATGCTGTTAGCTGCAGCTGCATGTTTCTTAGTAGTTATATGTTTTTGAATATCATTATAACCACCCCTTTCTATGCTTAATTGGGTTTGGCAAAGATTGCAAAATGCAAATGTTTCCCCACGGGATGATGATCTAAGAAACGAATGCTTCTCAGTATATTCCTTTCTAAAACGTTTATAGCGGTTTTTTTTTGGTTGGAGTTTCAGCATTGTCAGATTCGACCTCATTTGTTGCCACGGCAGATCTTTTAAAAAATTTATCCATGTTGTCACGTTAAGCTTCCTCTTTGAAATAGGCACCACACAATGAATTATTTTTAAGTTCAATAAACGGATGGATGATAGAATATCAAGTGAAGAATGACACAATAACTTAAACAGCGGTTCCTTTAAATAACGGAAGTGCGGGAGAAAAAATAGGAAGTCATCATATAAATCAAGCAGTTCCTGTCTTGCCACGTCGTCTTATTTTTTTGGGGGCTTTTTCTTTTTATAATTTTTACGCATTCGGATTTTTCATGGTGAATTTTTTTTTTTTAAGGAAAATCTTGGAGATGAAGAAGGGTCTTATCTGGATTTCGTAAGCATGGGTAAAAAATCCGTATAATCCTGAAAAAATCGGGAGGGTTGGCAGGCCTAGTGAACTGATTTAATAATTGCTAAAATTAACACTTGGGTTAAACTAAGATTTTCTAAGATAAACACAGAATGATTATATTTATCAGATACCTTCAGGATCTACAGTCACAGCTTCAATCTGCCCATGTTCAGCTATTGACACTTTCTTTGGTACCTTCTGGAAGCAGTCAGGATTTCTTGGACCACCAGTTGTCTTGACTATCTGTTTCAGTAGTATTATAGGTTAAATGGTCAGTCTCACTATTATATAATAATTTTTTTAGGTTTGATAAGGAAAATGCTGACTAAAAGATATATATTTCTTTCAAGCCATAATGCTATGGAGGAAGTCTAATATTTAACCTGCAGTTCATCTTTCCTAAGCAGACGACAGTCTTGCAACAAAGAGGAAACATCATCTTTGCTTGAACCACCTGGATCTGTATCTCTGTTGAATCTCACTGCTGCACAAGCTCCATCAACCTATTAAAAAAAATATTTTCAATATTGCAACTAAACATTGCAGTATTCCTAAATATCAGAGAAAGTAGTATGATTAAAGTTGATTTGTTAAAAATGGTGGAATTTCTTTAATTTTTTAAAGAATAGTGACAATGTGAAAACTTATTACCATCACAACTGATTGAGCATTCTAAAGTAAACAAATTATATTTGGAATAGATTTAAATTAAGAAAACGCTAACTACATAAGAAAATTACAAAAATAAATAATGCTAACCTTCAACACTTTGCCAAGTTGTACAGTTTTTACATCCTCAACAAACACAACATGTTTCAATGCCCATCTTTCTTCTTTTTCATCATCTTTCACTGGTGTAACAGGACCTTTCTTACGTTCTGAAGCAGACAATAATTCTTCATTTTTCATTATATAAATGTGGTTTGAAAACAAATTTCTTTCACTTAAAAGTACCTTTTTAAGATAGCCATAAGAGTAATTAAAGTTGTATGTAGGTAGTATATTTTTTTAAGATAGCCAAAAGAGTACTTGTTGTAGTATTTAGATAAAGATAAAAATATAGTTATTAATATAAAATTATTTATTAACAATAAAAATGTAATGATTCAAATTACATATGAAAATAAGATTTACTTTAAGCATGCGCCAAATTAACAGTAGAAGAAGAGATGGAATCTTAAAATTGTGGATATGCAAATTTATTGTACGATGAAATGAATGTACTGCCACATTGTGTTTTTGGGAAGATTAATGCATCGTCAGAAGAAATACTATAGTAAAAATTGTTCCATTTAATTTTAATTGCTTCATTATTTTAAATGCATAAATAATAAAAGTGATAAATGGTGAAAAAAGGAATTCAGAATTTAACTATTAATGTGCCAAAGCACAATAATCCGTGGTTTACCCTTTTTTACCAAAGCGCGATAATGCGCAAATCAATAAAACTCGCTTTAGAAATGAAATCACAGAAAATAAAAACTATTCAGTGCCTGAAAAATGATGTTTTAGACTTCCGGCAAAGGCTGCTGTTTCCCTCGCTAGTATTATCGCTTGATTCGCGAAGTTTTTAAAAAAGTTTTTACATGTTTTTTTTCGAAAATGCGATTTTGCTATACTTTATTTCTAAAATAATAGTACTAAACTACAGGTAAAAATAGTTTTAAACTCAAAATAGTCTTTCGGATGCATAAAATAACCATTCTTATCCTAAAAGATGACGTCAGTATGACAATAATAATACAAATGGATTTTACGCAATTTTTTAAATTTCATAACCGGTTGATCGCAATTCTGGAAATTCTTACGGCACTGAGGCTGAAGTTTTCCAAAAACCTTATGGCACAAGAAGAGTTAAAATAAAATTATTTGAAGCTTAAAATGTTATCCACACGTACTTAGTGAAATGGAGGCACTGCTGTGGTCACTACAAACAGAGGAGGCAGGAGATGGTGGAGGCATATCAGTCTTGATCTCACTACTCTTGGTTGGTTCAGGTTTAATAGGCTCAGCTTTCAACTCCCTTTCAGAGCAGATAGTATATTGAAAGAAGATTAGAACAGATAATTTTTTTCTAATTATTTTTATTTCCAAAACAAATTAATCTTAAATGAGATCAGGTTTGTAACAGATATAGTTATCTTTAATAAATGACACACTCACATCCCTGGTTGGCGAATACGAAATCTACATCCATCACTCAGTGCCCAAGCAGACTCTAGCAATTGTCCAACTTTTGGTACACCGTTTATTTCTGTAAAAGCAATGGCTCCTGCATGATACAAAGGGGCGCTGCGAAGACAAACTGTAGCACCAGCTACAATTTCTGATGATGTGGCAGATGTTTCTTTGGCTTTTTTTTTCTTGTTGGACCTCTCGACAAGCTTTTTTCTCTGTGCAAATGGCATTACACCCCTGAATTTGTAAAAAAAAAGTGAATATTAGTTTTACAGAAACAAAGATTTTGGCAATAAACATTATATTTATATATCTGAATTATAGGTCATGCAAAAAAGAAGTTTGGATGGGAAGTGGATATTTTTTAAAAATTAGACATACGAGGACAAGGCAAAGGAGAGAGGAAGAGGATCCTGCAAACATCTGTCAAGTCAGCTTTTTAAATTCAATTTTTGGCTTGTTTTCTGAGCGCAGTTATGTGTTTTTAAAGGGTCAATTAATTGTCTCTAGGTGCTTGCATAAAAATAAAACGATGGAAGATATTTGCCCCATGATACTATATGGACCTGCTCCAGCATGAGTTACCAGTCCTAGTTATGCAAAGGATGAATATTTTGAAAAAACATTGTTAAAGGACCCTGAATATTAAACATAAATGCTCCCAATTTATCTTAGATATACAGACGCTCCTTCTATGCAGAAGATAATTGCGCCCACAGACCACGAGAGATGATCTGTTGGCAAGTGATGCAGCGGTCACAGGCCACGGCTATAGGGGTTCCACGCATTACCCCAGCCGCCTAACTATTGTCTAGTTAGGTACCCATTCGGAGCTGGGTGACTCGGGGACTCCTCATACCACCAATAGAGAGCTCCACTTTCTAGTCTGGCACAGGTATAAAGACTACATGTGTGAAGAGATACAACTCCATCTGATTGAAATTCAGAGAAATGTTGGGCAGAATGCTCTAATTTTGCCGAGACTGAGCTCAAAGATTCATCAAGCCAGGAAGCAATCTGAAATTATTTTTGTTTAAATGCAGCATTTAAAAAAAAAATTCAATTAAAAATAAACATTATTATAAGTAAAACTTTTAATTGTACAAATTCAGACACATGGATTAATTTTGAAATTTCAAAGCTTCAATCTTCATTTCAGTAACAAAATAAATTTTTGTTTAAAAAATTCTATCTTTATGTTTCACAAACACAAAGCACATATTTTAAGTGAATCGATCATGTTAACAATATCTTGACTTATCTGAAGGCAACTTAAATATAAATAAAGCAAATTTAGATTTATAAACACAAAATAACCATGAGCAAGTTACCTTTCCTGATTCAGTGAGAACTGATGCTCGAACCCCACATGCTGACAGCAATGTTATTTTTTCTTGTAAAAGGCCTAAAGCTGCAGATTTTGGATGACGTGTGTTGGGATTCTGTAGTAAAAAACATGACAAATACAATAATCTATCATAATAACTAAGTACAGTGGAACCCACTTACCTCGAGCTCGCTTAGCTCGACGACCCCATTAAGTCGACGGTTTTTATTGGAACCGCCAAATTCTCTCTTTGTCTTAGTATTTTCTCGTCGTTTAATTCGATTTTTTTAAGTCGCCGAAACCTCATAACACGAGCACAAAAAAGGTCAAATTTGCCACTTAACATCGGTTATCTCGATCCCCATGACCAATCGCCAGCTTTTGAAAATGTTTCACCACGGTCTGCTGGTGACGTCACAGCCCACTTGCGTTTTGCTCTCAGCGCTGTGTTGCTTCTGGTACTATGGCAATGCGATCAGCTTGGGATGTGTGCTGGTGACGTCGTCATCATAGCCCACTTGCCTGTGTTGCTAACTTAAATCGCCAGTTTCAGAGATGTGTTGGAGAATAATAAAAGTTTTTATCGATAATCGACGGTTTTTATTTTAAATTTGTAAATTTCTGCTGTCAGTTGGTGCACATATACCTTTTGTTGTTAGCAAACATGTATGTACAATATAATAGCATGCCGATAGCTTCATCAAACAAATAACGGCAATGCTGTTGTGTTTAAAAAAANTCTCATTGTTTCATTCATAAGAATTTGCCGTGTGCAAAAGCCATTTAACTATTGGTTAGAATTAATTAAAATATGTCAAAGTTGAAGGTTCAAAAGGAGTACCTAATTTATTTGTGTACGTTTATATAGAGAAGAGTTCGCTTTGTCATGAGTCATATATAGGTCACGATAGACCATTCCGAGTCCAGAAGAGAATGGTTCGGGGACAATGAGGGGATGTGTAGGTTACTTATTTGTGTAGCTTGTAAGGAAAATCAAGCAAGTCGCTTCGAAGCCACAGTATCGCTCAATCTGGGAATCACCGCAAAACGGCGTTATATTTAAACTTAAACGGTCTTTAAAAACGAACGGTCTTAACAACCTTAAGAAAGAGTGAAGAAATAGGGTCCCGATACGATTCTGATTAATCGTCCCATCACTAATTAATGCACAACACGTACATATAGAAATTTCAAGCGCATGTTAATATTTTGCCGCCATATTGGTTTTCGCTTTAACTCGATCATCGGTTATGTCGATGCCATTTTTCATTCCCCGACGCCGTCGACTTAAGCGGTTTCGACTGTATGTTGAAAATCTTTTTAAATTTTTGACAATTCTTGAAGGTGAAAAAATTATAAATGGATTTTTACACATGAAGAATTGATTGGTACCTCAGAACTTTTGTAAGGTTCACTATCAGCCCACTTCCAACTGTAGAGTCTTCCATCCCGTCCCACAGCAACCAGATCTGTGTACATGGCTTCTATGTGTCTAAATAATGGAGGGTCACCATCCTGTAAAAATGTATTACACTGTTTATTAGAAGCATCATTGCAACCAGTAAGTTCAAATTGTATCATTTTCACTTATCATTCTTTTTAAACATATGTCCACAGAAGAGATCAGTTCATAAAAATAGAGCACACCTAAATTTCAAATGTGGTAGTCGGACACTTCGACCCCGGACGATTCGACCCTGCCAGTTCGACCCCAGGACGTTTCAACCCCGGGTGATTCGACCCCGGAACGTTTCGACCCTGGACGATTCGACCCCTTTCTTTTTAAGGCGTGAAATGTTTGGGTTTTTAAAAATTCATTTTTAATTCTTTTTTAATCAAAAATAAATATTTTAAGTTTAATATTATCTCTTTAAAAATAAAAACAGTATGAAATAGTTATTTTTAACGTTTATTTAATTATAGTATGATGATTGAACAAATAATATAGTTTTATATTAATATCTCTTAAAAATTAAAAACAGAATGAGATGTTATTTTTAATAATTAATTTAAAATAGTACAATATATAAAAGTCTAATATATATTAAAACAGTAGGAAATATAATTTTGAACATTTATTTTCTAATAGGAAAATTGAAAAAAAGGTATAAACACTTACAAAAAGTTGACATACATTGTGAATTCATAGTTAGCGAGAATCAAGGATTTTCTCCCTCGTTTTGTCAATCCATATTCCAAAGTATTTTCCATTTTCACACACGTAAATTTCTGAGAAACTGATGTTGAGCAACTAATGTTCCCCTTTTATAATACCCCTAAATACGACGGTAGAAAAGTTCTTCCAAGCCTATCCAAGTCCACCCCAATCCCATCCTATGTAATCGGACAATAAAAGGGCCATGTGGTCAGAAAAAGGTACGTACATTCTAATCCCCCACACTCCCTATACTTACCTTTCCCATAACTCTCGCCAGCACACAATGTCCTGTGGTCATAACATACCATTATGTGCCGGCCAACTTACAGTCCCTGGTCTCGGTAGACTTCTCTTGATCTCTCCACCCCAATCAAAGTCACGATGTAATCGGACAATGAAAATGGTTTGTGGTCAGAGTGTCCTTTGTAAAGGTTACTACATTCTCTAAGCCCCCACTCCCAGTAATAATTTTCACAAAACGCTCGCCAAAAAACTAGGTATAACTATAACTTAAAGGTTACTCCTCCCTACACTCCTATCCCAAACATACGTATTATTGGATCTTTATATGTATAATATAAATCTATCTATATCTTTCAGTCTTTAAAAGGTTTTCACAGTAATAAAAATAAATGAGGTTTTTTTCTTATAGAGGGTGACGTCATGGAATGGCGAATATCCTGGACGTTAAAACCATTACAAACCCAAGACCTTTGCATTTACTTCTGTTTCTTGTGTACGTTAACAAGTATAGACCTGCCTGGCAGAAAAACTGATTTTAATAAGACGTACAAAGTTATCTAACGTAAATAAATTTCAATATTTAATATGCCGCATAGCAGACAAAAGCATTCAAGCTGCTGGGCCCGTATGACCTGACTGAACGTTACGTATTATGTCTGTTTCAATGTTCAGTTTACCATCGGTTTAGTTTATGAGTATGACACATGCATTTACAGCTGAAATAAAATTTGGTAGTTCACAATAAATATGTTACTGGAAGCATGCCGTTGTAGAATGAGTTTCACGGGTGGTGGCTAGTTTGTATTATAAAGCGGTCATGATGGCGAAAATAATGCGGCATTTGAAAGGGTACCAGGGCAGCGAAACGTCTTGATTTCGAACTGTCCGGTTGTTATATAATGAACGACAAGTTACCAAGACGAGAGAGGCTAAGCGACGACCACAGGACTCGGTGTGCTGGCGAGGGTCATTGAGAAGGTAAATAAAGGGAGTATGGGCAGCGATACTGTAGGTGATTGCCCACATTGCCTTTTTTTATTGTCCATAACATCGGATCCGGGTTGTGGTGGAATAGGACTTTCTACCTCAGACCAATAGCGTAATGATAACAATCATGATTTCGTTTTGAATGTTGACTGGTAATCAGTGTATATATTTTTTTTGTAAAATGTCGTAAATTTAACGTTCAAAATAACTATTTCAGACTGTTTTATTTTTAAATAGATAATATTATGAAACTAATTATTTTTAAACCAAAAAATATTTTAAAAATAAAAAATAAAATAAAAACAAAGAATTTTTAAAAAATTCACGTCTTAAAAAGGAAAGGGTCGAATCGTCCGGGGTTGAAACACCCTACTGTTTTAATATATATTAGACGTTTATATATTGTACTATTTTTAATTATTAAAAAAATTACATCTCATTCTATTTTTAATTTTTAATAGATATTAATATAAATTAGACTACTTTATTTTATATATTGTACTATTTTAAATTAGTTATTAAAAACAACATCTCATTCTATTTTTAATTTTTAAGAGATATTATTATAAAAAGATATTATTATATTATTTGTTCAATCATCATACTATAATTAAATAAACGTTAAAAATAACTATTTCATACTGTTTTTATTTTTAAAGAGATAATATTAAACTTAAAATATTTATTTTTGATTAAAAAAGAACTAAAAATGAGTTTTTAAAAACCCAAACATTTCACGCCTTAAAAAGAAAGGGGTCGAATCGTCCGGGGTCGAAACGTCCTGGGGTCGAATCACCCGGGGTCGAATCGTCCTGGGGTCGAATCGTCCTGGGGTCGAACCGTCCGGGGTCGAATCGTCCGGGGTCAAAGTGTCCGTAATTCTTCAAATGTATAGCATACCTTATCAACCCAATATTGTAACTCTTCTCCAATGACCAATGGATTCTGAGCTGGGGAATTAGTTTTCTTGCTCCCATCAGGACCTGTAGCCTCAGCCTTGTCTCTCTCCAAGGATTTTAAGGTTTCATCCCTGAAGGAAGTCTCAAGACGCCTTCGGTGATCACGGATTCGGAAAATGGAATCTCTGTCACGGTCTAGTTCTCTTTCCCTCTCTCCTGTAAAAATAATGTCATGGGTCTTAGGATAATTATTTCAGATCATGTTTCAGATGGAAAATGAAGACAATAAAACAAGACTATAAAGAATTAATCATATATATATATAAATCTATCTATATATATATATATCTATCTTTATATATATACACATATATATATGCTTATCAAAATGCCAACCCACCTAATCTTGATCTAGTTCCAGAACCTCTGTTTCTTAAAGTAGAATAACCGAATACATCTTCATTGAACATGGCATCAGCATCAATAATAACTGAAGGATGCTCTCCATGCACTCCTGAGTCTAAGAGGGAGATAAGGTCATCTGGCACATAGGAATCCTGACTGTCATCATCATCCCCTTCCCCTTCATCATCCCGACTTAATAAATTGTTAACTGCCATATTTACATCAAGATTCTGAGAAAAATTGAAACAGACATTAGGCAATAGGGTAAATTTGATTTATAACTTATAAATCAATCTTATTAAAGATTACTTCAAAAATAATTTTCTATTTTTGTGTCATTTTTGTGCTTTTCATTGTTAATTTCCAGCATATCCAACCAATACAAGTTGAAAGCAGTTTACAAGTATTGTCAAATGAAAACCAAGCACTGATATTTTATGATTAGATTAGTTAAGAGCATGTTTTTTTTTTCAGTTCTGTCAACTTCAGAAGAATTTTATTTTAACATTTTTTTAAAAGGAAAGCAAATTTTATATTTGGATAAAAAATTTAATTTTAAAAAACTTAATTGTACACTACCGTTCTCTGAAGCTCTCTTATAATCAAGTTTCTTGATTTTCCTTGTAACACAACTTGACACTAGGAAAAAAAAATAAATTGTGACACAAACTTTTTGAAAATTATATTTGCCCACAAGCGGATTTTAAAACATTTTAGTATAACTATCTAAAATAAAAGCATTTTTAACAATTGTTTCTTTTAATTCCTTGAGAAATCATCCAGCATTTATCAGATATCTTTTTAACTTTGTACTTTATATTAACTAAAATATTCAAGTTTGTATTTTGTCTTATAATTCAAGATTAACATTTTTTTATTCACATAATGTGCTTAATTAAGTTTATAAATAAATAATTCAAACTGCTAGTATGTATAGATGCAAGATCTAGGTGCAAAATTAGATCATGTCATAAACAGATAATTTGATATGATTAGATCAAAAGTTAAAGACAAAGTTGATAGATCTCACTGTTCTACTACATTGCCTTCCACTCTCATTGAAGAAATTCAGGTGCAACTAGTCAAAAAGTATAATTAATTTAATAAAACGTTTTGCTTTTCACTTCATTCTTAAATATTCTGAATAAAGATTATTTTATACAAAATTTGAAAGATAACCAATCAAGGCCAAAGTGGAATCCTGTCCATGTTACAGAAGGTGGAATCCTGTCCATGTTACAGAAGTTAAGTTCTTCATGGTACTTGGAGGCTCAGAACTTCATAATCGACCACAATAAAATCAAGACAAATAATAATCATTTCAAAGTACCTGACTGATTAGGTCTTCTGGTACAACAGATGCAGGTACAAGGGGACGACCACCAACAATAACTCCAGACCTGCGCCCTCGGCTGCTGACATGCACAGCCCTCTGCATCCTACTAAAGCCTGCAGGTTGGTTATTGTTAGCACCTCCACTGGCACTGCCAGTGCCACCAGTAGTTCCACCACTAGCAGCTGATCCACCACGGGTGACAGCAGTTGGATTAGAAGCGACTGTAGACCATCGCCTAAAGAATACAGTTAGAATGTGTATGGAAATTTCCAACAAAACAACAAGTGGCGTAAGACTTTAAAAATGAATACACTATACAACCCACAAAACCATGAGTGTTGAGGTAACACAGGCAGGATAAATTAACCTGAAATTTTTTTTTTCGTATTATTTTTTTTCTTCCAAATTGTTCAACTCTTAATGTGTTAAAGCGGGGTAATGTGCGCAGGCCATTGTTACCAAAGCGCTGTAAAGCGCACCTCGAAAGAACTTTCTTTAGAAGCGAAATCATAGAAAATAATTAATCTCCGGTGCGTTAAAGATGATATTTTCGACTTCCGACAATTGCGGCTCTTTCCCTCGCTAGTGTTATCGCTCAATCCGCGAAAGTTTTTTGGTAGTTTTTACTGTTATTTTCAACGAAGCAATTTTGCTATACTTTATTACTAAAATAATAGTACTAAACTACAGGTAAAAATAGTTTTAAACTCAATACCGTCTTTTGGATACATAAAATAAACCTTATCCTAAAAGATGAAGTCGGTATGACAATAATAATATAAATGGATTTTACACAATTTTTTAAATTTCATAACCGGTTGATCGCAATTCTGGAAATTCTTACGGCACTGAGGTGGAAGTTTTCCTAAAATCTTATGGCACAAGAAGATTTAATAAATACATTATTACCCTGGGTGTGTTGGTGGGGCAGCAGCAGAGCCCAATGCGTCTGATACTAGCACGATAGGACTTTCCATTACAACTGTGCCACTCCTTGCAGTAGAGGAAGTGCGTTCCAGCTTATCCAGCTTACTAGGCTTCCTTTGAGAAAATTTTAAAAAACATGTCTATATTAAATTTAAACCAAGATTGCTATTTAAATTTATATTTCAGAAAATAAAAATGGAATTATAGCCACCATAAATTTACAGATACACATTCTGCTGTATTTAAAATATCTATATTTACAATTGTAATAAAAGAGTAACAATAAAAGCAATTATACTTTATCAGGCCTAAATCTTGAGTCATTTAAGATAACTCACATTTTGAGATGGTTAATACAAAAATCTACAAAAATAAAAGTCAATGCAGACTTCAAGATCCATAATTACTAACATTTCCCAAAGATTTCAGATTTTTTTTTCAAAGTTAAACACCAATTTCTTATAATATTCTCAAGATAAAAAACAAAACCTAATAATAGAATAGATGCCTTATTCTTAATCAGATAACTAACTCATCTAACTACAGGATGGATAGAAGTTTCTTAAACACACCTCCTCATCAAATAATAATTTAGATACAAGTTTCTTAATCCAACTACTCAACAATTATAGAACATATACAAATTTCTTTATAACAAAACTTATCAACTTATAACAATACATGCATAACATCCATCTAACCCCAGTTTAGTTATCGGATAAATGAACAAAAAGTATGAACAATGTTCTAAATAATAAAAATTTGCTTTACAATAGTTTTCATAAGTAATTTGTTGCGTTTATGACAATTGAAACTAAGAAATTATGATGAATCAGATTAAAGAGAAAATATCCTTTTAGAATCACCCTGTTGTATCAAGCAGGTTTTTTCTCTTTTTTAAAATGTGTTCACATTAATATTTACACAAATACTGTCATTAACATTAACATAAGTACATTAAGAAATTTTCACTTCTGTTTTTTATTGCTGGCTTCCCTTTAAAAAAAATATTAATTTTAGAGTTTTCTTTTCTCATAACCATAGTCTGTTCTTGAAATATATTTGGAGTTTTCTTTTCTCTTGGCCTTAGTCTGTTCTAGAAATACATTTGGATCGCAGATAAAAGAAAGTATAATTTTAGTTCAACCTGTTTTGCCTACATCTGCTACTAAAGAGTAATTGTTTTTTTTTGTAATGAAGAATAATACATTAAACTGCTTTCCTTGGTTTTCCAAGAGGTTTTTTTTACTGAAGAGAATACATTAAAGTCCTAAAGTGCTTTCCTTGGTTTTCCAAGTACAAAGCCTAATTTATCTTTGATGAGGTTAAGTTCATCAAATTTTTTGCTACAGAATCTTTGGGGCTGCCCCCCCCCCAACCCAGCCACTTTTTCAGATTTAACACCTAGATCATCAATCAATCAAGAAGACTCTCAATATTGAAATTATGAAAAGCCACCCTGTTACTCTTTCCATTGGTGCCGGATGATATGGCTTCAACCATAGTTTCTGAACAATGACCCACAACACAGAATTTTAAAAATATTTTAAGGAAAGCTGAATAGAAGAATTACTCAACCATGCTTTAAACATTTAAACATAAGAGGAATTTCTTTTTTATTCAATGAATTGGCTATGATTTTTAAAAACGGGCAGGATGGTGTGCACTTTAACTCTTCATGTTGGCATGGTTCTCTTTGTTATGCAACAGCTCACAAGTTAATAAAATGTGCTAGACTTCAAAGAAATTTTACTACCAATGAACATTATTTCATTCTTGAAGGATTAAAGAAAGTATCAATATATATAGTGCAGGGGCACATAGTGGACTTTTTACATTATTTAAAAGTTTTTTAATTTCCTTTCAAATTCTTAACCGCCTTTGTTCACAAATTTCTTGCTAATTAATTGCTAAACTTTCAAAGACTGACACTTTTGAGGCAATATGCCCTAACTTTTTTAACTTTGTAATTTTTAAAAAATTATTTCACAAAACCCAAAGCATTATTTCAAATCTATGAGCAGCAGCCTAGTTGATACATGTTTATAACTACAGAGTGCTATTTAGAGGAGGGAACCATCAATGATTTATTTCTTTAATACTTACGGTTTTGTGTCTGATTTACTTAGATCCAATCTTTCAGTTGCTACATGATATGGAACCCTACAAACTCGGCCATCCTTCAGAATACATGATAATAAAAAATATTTTATTTTATATCTTAGGGGCCATCCATATATTACGTACGCAAGCAGGGGGGAAAAAAGTGACATTTTGCGTATGGATGCATACGGAGGGTGGTCTCCACTGAATGCATATGGACGCACAACAAATTTAATATTTTGCATAAACTAGTAACATAAACTGCTCAGACTGCAAACGGCATCTGTGACTAACTGACTTAAGACTGATATGCAATAATGTTTTATAATTTAATGCAAAGGAAATTCTGAACTTTTAATTATTTAAAAGTAATTAATGTTTGATTCAGACCAAACCTTCATACATTGCTAAAATATGTCCGTCTGATTTGTATTTCCATTTCTTGAAATTAGTAGAAGTTTTTCTTTTGCCCACCGTTGTCAGCCATCATTTAACTCGTAATGCGTTAAAGCGCAATAATGCCCATCACTTCATTTTTACCAAAGCGCGATAATGCACGCCTCGATAGAACTCTCTTTAGAAATGAAATTGCAGAAAATAAAAACTCTTCAGTGCGTGAAAAACAATGTTTTCGACTTCCGACAATGGCGGCTGTTTCCACTCACTAGTGTTATCACTCGAATCGCAAAGTATTTTGGTGTTTTTACGGGGGGTTTTTTTTCAAAGATGCCATTTTGCTATACTTTGTTACCATATTAATAGTACTAAACTACAGGTAAAAATAGTTTTAAACTCAATAGTCTTTTGGACACATAAAATAACCATTCTTATCCTAAAAGATGAAGTGAGTATTACAATAATAATATAAATGGATTTTATGCAATTTTTTTAATGTCATAACTAAGGTTGTTAAGACCGCTCGTTTTTGAGGACCGGCTAACCATTCAAAAAAAAGACCGGTTAACCGCTCGTCCTTATATACCTAATGTTTTGAGAACTAAGAAGAGAATGTTGTCGCCTCGAGACGTCTGATGGCATCAAAGCCCGCTTCCCCCCGCTTGCGTTTAGCTCTTTCCACATTGCCCTCAATTCATAGCAATTTTTTTTAATCCAAAAAATTAACTAAACAGTGATGATTAATTGTCTTTTTTATATTTTATTTTGAGGACTCCTAGTTCACCGGTCTAAATAAGAGGACAGGTTCAATCGTTCGTTAAAATTAGCGAGCATTTTTCATTAGTTTCAAAAACCAACGCCTCGCCCCGTCCGTTGTGGGTCTAAATAAGAGGACAGGTTCAATCGTTCGTTAAAGTTAGCGAGGTATTTTTTCATTAGTTTAAAAAACCAACGCCTCGCCCCGTCCGTTTTGACGTCATGTTTACCTCTCTAGTGTGTGATGCCGGTCAACTCGCGTATTAAAATTAATAATATAATAAAATTATAAAGCTATGGAGTAAACAATGATGATAAAATGGAATTTATTTTTTTAAAAACATTATTTTTCAATCGTCAACTCGCCAGAACAATTGAATTTTGCGATTCACACGTTCACCCTCCCCGTTTTTTTTCTGTTCAAATAGGGTTTGAGATACACTCGCTGTACTGTTAATGTGGTAAACAAATGCCTTTGATAGGCAGGAAAACTGTCACTAAAAGATCGAACTCGAATTTGTGGGCCGATTAATCACCCGGTATCTTTGCTACGTCTTTCAAATACCTCTCGTAATATAGGTACATGTACTTCACTAAGCGGCGTGCGCCAATACGTTTTTTAATGAAACAGACTATAAACCGGTGATCAGAAAATGCGGATAGGTCACGGGGTCATATGCTTTTATAGCTTTCTTTGTCTTTATAAGAAACATACTATAATAAATATAAATAGAAACAGCCTCGGCCTTGACCGTTGTTGACCTCAAACACGCACTGTTTTGTAACTAGTACTATTAGTTGTGAACTTCAGTGAAGCAAGGCTATAACGCGTCATGTTAGCACGCTTACAGCTTGGAGACAGGTTTGATTAGTTTGAATGCCAACCTAGGCTACTTGTCAGCTGGATTTCACCGTGACAAAGCGAGAGGGAGAGGCGCGTTACGGCTTGTGTTGTTTTTTTTTCCACCACGTTACCGCTAGTGTTTTTTGTTTGTTTTTTTTTTGTTTTGTTTTTGTTGTTGTTGTTGTTTTCGGTTACACGGTCCTGCGGTCCTCAATAAAGAGGACCGATCCTGATCTGAGGACCGGCTAACTGGATAACCGGTTAACCGTTAACAAGCTTACCAGTTGATTGCAATTCGGGAAATTCTTACGACACTGAGGTGAGAGTTTTCCGAAAACCTTATGGCACAAGAAGAGTTAAACATAATTGGCCGTCCAAAAATGATGTCACGCAATGTCACCAACAATGAGGGTAAAAAAATTAAAATTCAGAGAACAATCTTCATACATACTAATAGAATTAGATAATTACACAATCTGTCTGCAGAATATGTAGTAAACGGCTAATGCAATTGGTCTTTAATTTAACAGAGGAATAGTCCATTGGACTTTGATGTAAAAGACAACAAAAGCACATCTCACCTCTCTAAGCAAAGCAATGTGACTTGAACCGACAGCACATTCAGTAATAGTGACATTTCTAAGACAACTGATAGCAGGGGGGGCTGTAAATCCATGCCTGCTAAAACGTTCAGAGACCTCCCGCAATCTAAAAAGCAAAGAGTCACAAAAATTACAATTGCATAATTTTTTATAAAATCAAATTCCTGGTAAGGAAAAAAAATTGATCAATCATTTGTATTTAGCTTTTTGATATGTTACTAGCTTATGACTTATAATCCCTGCCTTATCTTATAAATGATGTAAGCATTAAATATAATTTAGATATTGATACGGACATAAAATATAATTTAAATTTTAAAACAGTTATTACTGCATTAGTCTTGAATTATACTCAATGTATCAATGTAAGCAATAATTTATCTGTGCTTCAGTGCCCTTATTCATATTAACAATAATTTTTTAAATCGTTTACAATAAAAGAATAAATATGCTAGATTCTGTAGTTTGACTTGAAAATTTTTTAATAATTAAAAGATATTAAGCGTATAAATGCAAAGATGTTTTAAAAGAAATTATAAATTAACTCTTAAAGTCGCAAAGCGTTGTAATGCATCTCTTCCCGCTATCCTTATAGCGTCGTAACGTGTCCCTAGATACCACTCGTTAGAAAAAATATCTCGGAAAGTAAAAACTCTTCAATGCTTGAAAAATGATATTTCGACTTCCGGCAATGGCGGCCATAGCCCGCGCTAGTGTTATCGCTTGATTCGCGATGTTTTTTTGGCAGTTTTAACGAGTTTTTTTTGAAGATACCTTTTTGCTATACTTTATTACTAAAATAATAGTACTAAACTACAGGTAAATATTTGTTTAACTCAGTATGGTCTTTTGAATGCGTAAAATAACCATTCTTAGCCTAAAAAATGAAGTCAGTATGACAATAATATTATAAATGGATTTTACACACATTTTTAAATTTCATAACCAGTTGATCGTAAAACGGGAAATCCTTACAGGAATAAGGCGGAAGTTTATTGAAAACCCTTATGCGACTTTAAGAGTTAATATTATCACTCAATTCTTGTAATAACTTTTAAGTATTCATTGCCATTGCAATATATCATTATATTTATTCATTTTTGCGTAAATTGACAGGCAAGTCCACTTCCGACAACCCACGCTTTTGTTTATGAAGGGAGGTGACTTATGAAGTTTTTTCGCTTCAAGTCCTAACACTATACCAAGCATAACTCATGAGTACCAACACCAATTTTAACTAAATAAATTTATTCAATTCAGAAAATAGATGTTGCAGGATTACATCTAAAATCACAAAAGCCACAAAATCTTAGCCCTCAGGGTTAATTTTTTTTATTGGTTTTCTTTCACATGCTTTAAAATGTACATCACCGCCGTTTAAAAATAGGAAATCGGTTTAAAAATGTAATCGATATGTTGGCAAAACCTAGCTGTATTCGTCTATGATGACAAAGTGAGCTTTTTTTTTTAGAATACTGACACTGTGACGTAAAACGCGAACTAACAATGTGGCCAAAAGACCGACTGTAAAATTGCTGTGACAGTTTTTGCGTGAATTTATGACATGCTAGGTACTTCGATACTCGTTCGCGCATCTTTCTGCGCATGTCGTAAATTCACGCAAAAACTGTCATGGCGTTTTTTGTTATGGTTTTGTGGCTATAGCGTTACTTTTGCGTTCTACATCACATGTTTCAAAATAGAGAGCTCTTCTTCATTAGTGACGTTTACCGCATAATTGCTTAGTATTTTGATGCTATTTTTACCGC